>CM037855.1:109804970-109863331 GCA_021234595.1 Delia radicum | reverse complement strand
CCCATTCCGTTCATCAGAAGAGTTAAAAAATGATCTTTGTGCTCCAGTTACTAGTCGAACAATTTAAAATAGACTTCAAGAAGCTGGACTTAAATACCGAAGTCCAAGAAAAGTTTTGCCCGCCAACACCTTCTTCGGGAAAATTGGCGAAATGTGCTTTGGTCTGATGAAACCAAGATAAATTTGTTTGGTTCGGATGGTAGAATGTTTGTACGTAAACCAAAAAATAAAGAATTTGACCCAAAGTATACAAAAAAGACTGTGAAGCATGGGGTTTTTATGTTATGGGGTTGCTTTTCTGTATCTGGGGTTGGACCAATTTATTGGATAAATGGAAAAATGTGCGCTGTGGACTACGTTCAGATTTTAAAAAATCAAATGCTTCCATATTCTGAAGAAGAAATGCCGTTCAAATGGGAATTCATGCAGGATAATGACCCAAAACATTCATCTAACCTGGTCAAATCTTGGTTTCAGGAGAACAAAGTCGCTGTTATGGACTGGCCCTCTCAGTCCACCTTTGGGGAGTTCTAAAAAAGAAAATTGGACAGTATAAATCAAAAAAAACAAAAATGATTTGTGTGAAAAAATCCAAGAGGCGTGGTACTCCATATCTCCGGAAATATGTGTCAATCTTGTTGGATACATGCATCGCAGGTGTGAAGTAGTGATAAAGATGAATGGAGCTTCAACCAGATATTAGTATAGTATATGGATATGAAGGTAACTTATTGGAAAGTCGTACAAAATTTAAAAAAATTTATATCGTTCTTATTATTTTTTTTAGGCTGTATTTAAAAAATTCGAGTTTTTCGCTATATATTGAAGAGTAGCTATTAATTTCTTACACTTTATTGAACTTTATTGAAGTACTTTAAGTTTCTGTGCATACTTTTTTTTATTTACTCAAACATAAATAAAAATTTAAGAAAATCGCAATGAAAATTGTTGTTCTTATTATTTTTTCCAACACTGCATATGAGTTTTTTATTTAAAATGGGGGTTTCAATTAAAATATTATTAAAAATCAAAAATTTTTTTTATAATTTTTTTTTTTGCATTTTAACAATCCCGTTTGTTAATATGACAAACTATTTGTTTGAAAATCAATAATCAACTCAACAACATCGTTTGTTAAAATTTGCTTTGAATTTCAACAAATTCTTTTATTGAAATAAATTTAACAATCAAGCTACAAACATGTTGTTTGTCTTTACAAGACCAAGTATATGAGCAATTTCAAGTAAAATATTGTTTGTATTTACAAAAAGTTTGTTTGTATTTACAATTTTTTTTTATAATTGTATATGCATGTTGTTTTATTTATGTAACACTCTCCAAAAGATTTTTTATGCACGAGGTAGTCAACTTTTACAACTTTGCACCCTGTACTAAAAAAGGGTGACCCAATCACGATATTACAAAATATTAACAACTCTTTTTACAATTTCCAATGTGATTCATATCGATCGGATCAGTACTTAAGAAGTTTTTTTATTACCACTATTTTTTTAAATTCCCCACTGAGTGACACTGTTCTGTTGGTCACACAACACATCTCATAGATCTTCAACATACATATCTTCCATATTGTATCAGTAAAGTGGGTGTTTTCAGAAAATATTTGTTTGATTGCGTTTTTTTCTGGTTTTTACTTAATACATGTATTTTCCAGCTGAGAATCTACTAACATTTATGGCAAGTTAATAATTTCTGCAATTTCAAATCATAATTTGCACAACATTTTTTTTTTTATACAACAGCGGTCTAAGCAAGATTATGGTCGGATATTGTATTTTATTTTTTTCTGCTGTAAATGTGTATGAATGTTTTCGTATTTAAAGGTTGGTTTGTTAGTTGGCATTTACCTTGGCAACCGCTAAATAATACGCTCATTCACTATGTAATTGTAGCGTCTTTTTTTTGTACAAAATCATACATTCATTATTATTTCTGTTATTGTACTTGTAGTTGATGAAATAAATGCAAAATTTTTGAATGTTAGATACATTTCGGGTGCATCATATCATCATTTAAAAAAAACACCTTCTAACTTCTTCATCTTTTGATTGCCACTTCTTATTCATCTTTCGGAGAATTGATTAAGACTATTATTTATGATCGAGGTGTGAAGATGCCGAATACAAAAATAATTATTTTAATAGCAGAGTCATTTGCAAAATTAAAAACTCTAATATTTTTCTAGCTTATTTTGCGATTGTTTTGTATAAATATTCATATTTTAAATTGTATTTCAATTCAATTAATGCTACAACATTGTAATTGTGTGGTGGTTGGAATTTTATATTCAATATTCTGGTTGTGTTGAAGAGATATTTTTTTTTTTAATTCTAACTACTTATTTTAGATTTGTTATAAATAATTTTATTGATATATTTATGATGTTAAAAATTAATAATTTTAACATTTCAATGTTACTAATTGTAATTAATTAGTACAAATGCTAAGATTTGTGTACATAAATATTTTTATTAAACTTCTGACTCTTATTATAGTTTCGAAGAATGTTCCCTAATAGAAAGTAAACGATTTGACTCTGATTTCGATGGAAATATAACAATATTAAACAATATCCGCTAAAAAGGTTAAAGGTACCTAAAGAAACACAATTTTTGAAAAGAAGAGAAAACATTTTCAATATATTTTATTTTAAGCCTTTCCGAATATTAATTTCAATGCAATTAGTTAAAATATTACCTGGCATTTTAAAAAAATAAGATGGCCTGTTCGTGCGCCCCGGTAGGCTAGTTGCTAGCGTGCTGGCTTATCTGTGCGGGGGTCGTGGGTTCGATTCCCACCAGAGGCACTGGTCTGCTTTCGCTACAACGCGCCGAAGGCCAGAGTACATAGTGCTCGGTTAGCGTAACATTATATAATTTGTACTTGCATGATTATTAAGTAATAAAAAAAAAACAAAGGTGGCCTGTTTTTACAAACATTTTTGGTATGAAAATTTAATAATAAAAAAAAAAATTAGTGGACAAATTATTAAAACGTTTTATATCCCAATTTACAGTTTTGTACTAATTTTAAATACAAAACTAGTTTTTGTTAACAATTTTTTGCTATTCTCTATTCACAAGCGACAATTTTATTTTTACAAATTTTTGGTATTAATTTCGTAAAATATTTTACTAATTTTTAAACAATAGATGTTAAAATTCGAATAAAATTTTACTTTTTTCTACACCTTTTGCAACTGTAGTTATAAAATGTCAATTATAATTAATAAAATATCAATTTAAATTCAGAAATTCCATTTGATATTCAGAAAACTGCAAGAATTTAGCATTTTAACTACCCTTATATGTAGTGTACAATAAGGTGAGTCGGTCCACATACAAGAAAAAAGTTGAACTAGTCACCCCCTAGGATTAAAGATAAGTTAAAGACGATTCTAGAAACATTATTTTTTTTTACCACGCCCCTACATACCGCCCTTTTTGTTTTTTGTGCACTGTGTCGGCATTTGAAGTCCGATCGTAACATGATGCATATCGTTGCTCATGGATTGACAAGAGCTACATTTCCTTTTATAGATGTTGAAAGAAATCAAGATATACTATGTACACTATAGACCAAACTAGAAAACATTATCCAGATCCGCTGGAGCTTTTTCTATTATTTTCATTGAATATTTCTGTTTTGATTTCGATTCTAAATAGTTTATTAAATATGATAATGGAATAAAAGTTTATATTTTTATTTAAATATGTTTACTAGGATATTGGTCATAGAAAAAAATCATTATATGCATAAACTGTTCATCAGGAAAGTATATAGAAAGTATAAATTGAAGTTCAGAAACTCCAATTGAAATTCAGAACATATCAATTGTATGTCACAATCTCTGAATTTCAATTGATATTTTCGGAATTTCAGATGAAAAATCAGATTTTCAATTGACAATTTCGGAATTTCAAATGGAATTTCTGAATTTCAATAGATATTCGAAATTTGAAATTGGAATTCATATTTTCAGAATTTCCATTGGAAATCAGATTTTATGAATTACAATTGCAAAAGTTGTCCATGTGAGCAAATATTTTTTTCAACTTAAACAATTTTATAATAATCATAAATACCAAGGCATAAATACCACCTCTGGTATTCCTCAGGGCAGTATCTTATGTTCTTTATTGTTTAATATTTTTATTACTGACATCTCTAATTGCTTCAAAAATTCTCAGCACCTTATGTATGCTGATGATCTCAAGATTTTTAAAACAATTTCTTCTTTTAGAGACATTTCTGACCTTCAGGAGGATTTGTCTAGAGTCGTTTTATGGTCTGACCGTAATGGTTTGCCTTTTAATATTGCGAAATGTTTTTATATGAAATATCATCGATGCCTTCTTACTTTACATTCGCAATATAGTATTAAAGGTCATATTATCTCATCTGTTGATGAAATATTGGATCTTGGTGTAGTCTTTGACTACAAATTATCGTTTTGTAGCCATTTGAACTTCATTATACCTAAAGCTTATACATTATTAGCATTTATACGTCGTAATTCTGCTAATCTTTTTGATTGTTCCACAAAAAAAGTTTTGTTTGGTTCTTCTGTAAGATCTAGGCTCGAATATGCATCATTTATTTAGAGCCCTGTAGCGGATATCCATATTAATCGTATTGAGAAAATTCAAATTAAATTTGTAAAATTTGCTCTCCCATTCCTAAATGTTAATGTTAATCAATCTCCTTTTGATCCTACATTTTCTGTTCCATCCTATGAGGATAAATGTGAATTTATTTTCATTAAAACTTTGGAAACACGTAGGACCTTTTTTGTCTTAAATTTTGTACATGGTATTATTTGTGGTGTAGTTCATTGCCCAGAATTATTGCATTTAATCAAATTATATGTTCCTTCCAGATCATTAAGAGTCAGAGATAAATTATTTTATGTTGATATACATAGAACTAATTATGCGTTAAATGAACCTCTTACTAGAGTTTTTAGATTGTTTAATAAATATTGTATTCAATTAGATATAAGTATTAACCACTATCAATTTAAAACTGTATTAAATACTATATTTTAAGTTTTTTTTTAATATTGTCATAATTTTGCTAGTCTGTAAGGATTTTTGTATCCATAGACGAAATAAATAAATAAATAAATCAAAATTAATTTTAATTAAAAACATTTATTAACTTGGCTGAGTTTAGAAAATTGTTTTCCATTGAAAGTAAAATTGATTTAAATTTTAGTAAACTTTCCTAATTTTGTATACAACTTTTACTTAAAGTTTTCTAAAATTAGCTAAACGATCTACTGGCCTAAAAATAGCTGATTTTTCTGTAAAGTTACAGATTTTTCTAAACGTTTGTTTGAGTGTAATGACCTTCATTATCCCCATCATATATCCAACTGTCATTGAAATCGGAATCATATTGTTTGCGAACATTCTCTATTAAGTACTCTTTATTTAAATATATGACATTTAACTGTTGGGGAAATCCTAGCAGATTAACCTTCATCTCACCCTTGTGTGGAAAACCACACAAAATAAAACTTTGTTATACATTTAAAAAAAAAAAAATAATTGACCAATGATCATGAAATTCCTTGACATTTCCTGCCGCATGAATTTAGCACAGAAAACACATTAATTGATTCAATTTTTATTTTTTATAACGAGATATTTAAAAAGTGACGTTGCTTACCCTGGTGTGTGGTTTTCCACACATATGTAATATCAATGAATTTTAACCTAAGAACATAAGTTTTTGTCGTCAAATTTTCTTTTGATATTCTTACACACTGTATTATAAAATGTAAACATGTTCTTCCCCGTATATGCACTCTATAGACAAATTTGCTCCAATTCTTGAAATATTCGACAAATGGTCTGAGCTATTGGCTGATTTTTTCAACCCGTCTGAGTGTGTTACTATTGCCGAGCAATTGCTTATTTTTCGTGGAAGATGCAAGTTATATATATACAGTATATGCCTTCTAAGCCTAACCGATATGGAATAAATTTTTGGCTATTAGTTTGCTCTGAAACTTGTTACTTTTGGAAAATCCAATCGTATTTAGGTAAGCCAGTTGGTAGTTTAGCTGAAAAAAAATCAAGTTGAGCGTGTAGTTTTGGATTTGGTTCGTGGACTGAAGGATCATAATATAACAATGGGCAACTTTTTCTCATCGTACGAACTTGGTCAAAAGTTGTTATCCCAAGAGCTAACAATTGTCGGTACAATGCGCAAAAATAAAAAAAGCATTCCACCAAAACTTTTAGAATGCAAAAAAGCTCCCCTGTTCCAATCAACATTTGCATTCACCGAAAATACAACACTTGTATCATACGTCGGCAAAAAAGAAAATTGTGTAGTACTGCAAAGTACAATGCATGCTTCGAATGATACAGAATCCAACGGAAAAGTTGCCAAAACTAATTCTATATTATAATAAAACCAAAGGTTCGTTTAAAGACTTATTTTGTTTTCATTGATGGCGTGGATACAGTTGACAAAATGATGTCTTGTTACAGTTCTAAAAGAAAGACGAATAGATGTCCGTTGGCAGTTTTCGCAAATATGGTCGACATCTCAGCATTAAACGCGTTGATTATATTCAAAGATGTGAAACCAAATTGGCAAACCAACAAGTCAACAATGCGTCGTGTTTTCTTGCGTGAGCTTATCCCTTGCAAAATCATACATGACAATGAGAAAAGGCGTGCCACGAACCAAATCAGCGGCATCTTTGCTTTTTGCAATTAGCAACAATTCAATAAATGAATCAATGGGCGACCGGAGCTTAAAAGCCCAGTCCATATCTTCGCTGTTCCGTGAAAGTTCAGAATCTCGGGAGAACTCATCACTATCACTCGACGTTCCTCCAAAAAGATCCAAAAGTGTTCCTCCGAACATAGAAGGAAAAGCTAGATGTCACATTTGTTATAGCAGGAAGTCGAAAACTAAGAACTATGTATACCAAACAATGTGTTGTTTCTGCCAAAAGGGTGCATGTAAACATACTCATAACCGAAATTTTTGTTTAAAATATATTGAAAAAAATTTATGTGATTTAATACTTAACAAAATATAAAAATAAATGCGTTATTGATGGTAAACCATGATTTTGACTACAAAAAAATTATGTTTCAAATGCAAAATATGTAGACATACCATATGTGTGGAAAGCCACACATGAGGGTAAGCAACGTAAGTTTTTTTGAGGGTGAGATGAAGGTTAACTATATTTTATTTAAGTAAAACTTAAATTCATAAAATAATCTGGTTTTTAACGACAATATTGGCGGTTTAATTTTAACATTACTAACACACCTGTACCTAATAAATTTTTAAATTAATTTAGCTACTTGCATCGAATTTACAAATATCACAGTAATGCAAAATATAATGAAGTTGAAATACCTGGAAAGTGATACTATTTTTCTGCTAAATGTTGTCGAGTACAACAAGAATTTGTTTTTGAAAAAAGCTATATTTGTGTCTGAATTAATTAATTAATGCTGAAATAGAAAAAACAATGGCCAACAATTGTATTTTTTTTTTTCAAATATTTTTAGCTGAATAACTATAAATTTTTAAAGGCATTTAAAAAAAATTTGTTTTACTCCTAAGTAAATTTATTTTGTTAATAACTTCATATATAGTACGGTTCCTTGTAAAAAACTTTGCCAAAATATGTATATCCAAATTTAAAAAATGACGAAAAAATAAAAAAAAGTTTTGACTGGAGAATTTCACACAGATTTCTCAAGTTAATTTAAATAATATATATACCGTTGCAAAGATCACACCTTTTTCTTTCCGCTGAAATCGGATATTATTCACCTAATTTACAGGCTTATAAGTGCATAAAGGTAAGCAAACACCGTTTCATTATCCGTAACTCAAGATTTTGTAGGTGTTTGGCAAATTTCAAAAACAGTTTCTTGTTGTACTCGGCTAAACTTACCAGACAAATAGTATCACTTTTTTTTCGTGAATGGTAGGTAACACTTAGTTTCTTTATTACTTCTTCCCATACAACAAGACTTATGTCTTTTTAACTACAGCATGGGAATTAATATTACAGATAGTTTACATAATGATTACACAAATAAATTAATATTATAATTAATGAAATAAAAATTAAATGAAAAAAAAAATAAATAAATAAATAAATCAAATCAATCAAATAAACCATAATAAGATATAATGCAATATAAAAAAAAATAAAATAAATAAATATATATATATATATATATATGAAACAAAATGAAAGAAAAAAAAAAAGTATAAAATGTTCAAGATAAATCGAATTTGGAAAGAAATGAGAATTACAATGAAAAATTTAATTAAGAAAAATGAGCAGTTATTTCTTTTCTGAAATTTATTGCGTTGTTTATGGTCTGAATGCGATTTGGAAGAAAGTTCCAGAGATGTACATTAATATAGTAGAACTGCCATTTTGATATCTGATATGTTTTTATCTTTTTGCCTCGTTGCGATCTTGCAAACGTAAGGTGGTCAAAGAGATACTTGGGTTCTTTCGAGTATATTATTTTATGTAGTAAAATTAGGACTCTGGTTTTCAGGATGTTGTCAAAAGAGAGTTCATAGAGTCGTTTTGAGTGAAGCAAAGTTGAATCGCGTTTACGAAGCATAAACACATACCTTAGGATATTATTGTAGACCACGTTCATCCTTTTGGCACTAGCTGAATCACATTGAGCAAAAAGCTCACATCCATATAACAGAACTGGCATTAGATATGCTTTCGCAAGTGTTATTCTTATATTTAACGGCGTATAATTTTGAGTTGCCCATAGTGTACGAAGCATACCATACGTTTTTCCTATGGCACTGTTAACGTGATCATTCCAGCTCAGTGTGTTGTTAAATATCACACCCAGGTTTTTTGAAGAAGACACAATGTCAATTTTCTGATTGTTTAGCATGATATCAAAGTTCAAATTACGGCGTAAAGACTTCTTGTGTATAACAAGACATTTCGATTTGTGGGGTTCAAACATAGTCCATTTGCAGATGCCCAGTTATAAATATTATTTAGATCATCATTGAGTTTGGTTACATTTTCATCAATAACTTTTATTGGGCTACTTATATAGATTTGAACGTCATCAGCGTACATATGTACTGCACAATGGGCTATTTGCCCAGGTAAGTCATTAACGTACATTGAGAATAACAACGGACCCAGTATTGAGCCTTGAGGTACTCCTCTGGGGACCAGTCTGGGTTTAGAATATATATTATTTATAAAAACAGATTGTATTCGGTTACATAGGTAAGATTCAATTAGTTTTGTTGAATAGTTTGAAAAATTAAACTGTCGTCTTAGTTTAGAGCACAGAATAGTGTGATCAACAGTGTCGAATGCCTTTGAATGATCAAGGAGAACTAGAAAACTAATATTATTGAGATCAATTTCTCGACGAATTTCCTCTGCAACATCAACCAGGGCAGAAATACAACTGTGTTTTTTCCGGAAACCGGATTGTTTCTCTGTCAATAGTTTGTATCTGTCCAAGTAGGCATTGACTTGATCATGCATAACTCTTTCGAGAACTTTAGACAAGTAGGGCAATATAGCAATAGGTCTCAGCTCTGAGTTAGTTTTAGGCACCGGTGTAACCTTTGCGTGTTTCCATTGCTTTGGGAAAATGCTACTAGTAAGGATTGTGTTGAATAGATGTGTTATAAACGGTAAAATGTACGGAAGTAAGATTTGTATGAATTTAGGGTTGATATTATCATATCCAATTGCATTTGACTTTATAGATTTAAAACTTAATAGCGCCTCAGCGTTACTAATGCAGCGGAATTCAAATTGACTTCCCAGGTATTTTTTTCTGTTGCACTCTTTTATATTTGACCATGCAATATGTAAAAAATTTAACGATAGTCATTTTTCTGTTTTAAGTTCCAACACAGATCGTATGATCCAATGGATTCATTAAGCAAATACAAGATTTAAGCCATTTTGGATGTGACAATTAAAATTTTAAATTTTTGCTGAAGTTTTTAAATTTAACAACTTTTTATTAACTTCCTCAACTTAAAACGTATACTATGATTTAATCTAAAATTTCAGTTTTCAGATTAAAAGGAACTAAATACTATTTTAAACGTTTACAGAATTATTACTTATTAACTTATTTTTACACATGTATCTTTTCAACCACGTTAATTTTAAATTATTACTGAAAATCCAAATAGAAACTTCTCATAAAAAATGTTACCGATTCTGAAAAAATTCTAAAATGTGAATGGACAGAAAGTTTCATATAGACGCAATCGAACAAAGAAAAAATAACAAATATTACATTATTCAAAAAAAAAAAAAAAAAAAAAAACTGACGAAGGTTCAATAACAGAAACTGCGCAGTCTGATTCAGAAAATTGAAAATTTACAATGTAGTTCTGATTTTTAGAAAATGCACTCATTCTTCTCTACCACGCCTTTCACAATTAAAATTAAATAAAATTGCATATTAATTATAGTATTAATTGTAATTGTCTGAAAAAGACGTTAAAATTCAAACTCAAAATGTTTTCAATTAAACAAAAAAAAAATGTTTAAAAGAAAATAATTCCAAATATTTTGTTGATTTTTTTAAGACATTTCATGTATTAGTAAAGTTGGTAAAATGTGTATATGTGCAGAGTAATATTTTCAATTGTTTAAATAATATTTTGTTGGAAAATTTAATCACTAATTTTTATAGAAAAAATTATTACTATGCAAATATTTTTTGTGAGTATTATCATTTAAGTATTATCATTGTAAGTATCATATTTAATAAAAAAAAGTTCAAGCAAACATTTTTTGAAATAGTTTGTGTTAATAAAAAATTTTTAACGGGTTTTAATAAATTCATAAATAGAACGGCTTCTTGGAAAAATACTATGCAAAAATATGTCCAAATATAAAAAATGGTGAAAAAATAAAAAAAAAAAGTGTTGGCTTTAGAAATTCACACAGTTTTCTAAAGTTAATTTAAATAACTCATTTTTACAAATAATTACTATACAAATATTTTTTTGTAAGTAAATCATATTTAAAGAAATAATACCTATTTTCAATCAATTGTAATATTTTGTTCGATTTTTTTTTGCACTATTTGTTCTTCGGTTCGTTTATAAAAGTAACAAAAAATCAAACCTAAAAGTGATAGAGATCTAAAATTTGGTAGGAATGTGTGTATAAGACATGCTTAACTTTAACATTCTAATCGACAAAATCCTTATTCAAGAATAAATTTTTTTTATAGAAATGGAGAGACCTAAAAGCAACTATTCAATTTTCATCAGTTTAACATTTTTTGTAGATTTTCAGAAATTTCGTTGTAAATATAAGTTTTTATTGTTTAATACGACATAGTTAATGAACTTTGCAATTATTGTGTCAAAATAAAATTTTTTATTAAAGTGTTTTTTTAGTTAATCAAAAATTGTTACCACATTTCACCAATGTGTCTTTAAAGGCATGCCCAATTCCACCGATACCAGATATTTGTTTCTTTTCTTTTGTAAAAATTTTTAATATTGAGGGCATAAAAAGCAAGTCTTTCAAATTTGAATTAAATCGGACTACTGATTCTATGTTTGGTAAAAATGGGTTAATAAAATGTCTATGTGATATTATAAACTTTTATTTAAACTCGTTCTTGTAAGGCCATATTAACAAATCATCATAATGTTCTCGTTTGCATTAATAATTCTTATGATTGTACTATTCTAGTAAAATGCATAAAATTAATTGATGAGTTGAAATAAGACATTTATATGAAATATATTTTTTAATTGTCTGCATTTGTTTAAAATTGTATCCATGATATGGTCAAGAAATGTGAAAAAGCAAAGTTTATAACTAAAAACTCAATTTGGAGTAAAAATTAGTTAAACATTTTAAAATTTGGATTATTTAGGGTTTTACAAATTGTTGTACAAACTTTTTTCTATGAGCAAAATTGAAAAATATTAATTGTTTCAGATGCAAACAAGTATTTGCAAAAGTGGTCGATCGAAAATTATGATTTTTATTGCCAAATGGTTCTGATATGAGATATCCCAAATACATAATGAAAAGTATTTTTTGTGTTCGCACTTTTGGAATAAATCCTCTTCCGGCTTACTATCCCAGCAAAAAATTTCCAAGAAGGTAAGCGGGTTTGTAATTAAGCATTTTGGGCAGAACGCATTCCTTACTAGATTACCTACTCGATTCTTTTAACAGGGCGTGAGACTAAAATAATTGATTCTTTAGAATTGATTATTTTTTTTACCGAATAACCATTTACTTTATATTTCTAAGAACTACATACATTTAATAAAGAAATAGTTCCATTGTAAAACTACGAAGTACTTACACAAAAAAAAAAATAGTTCCCTAGAAAAAATAAGAAGTACTTACATTTAAACAAAAGAAGTAGTTCCATAAGTAAATTCAACTTTTACTCACACGTGATTCTCCTAGGTCACTCAAATATAACAATCAAAACTCATACGGAAATAAAATCCTAAAAAGTGAAACATCGATTTGTTATGATAACATGGGTTTGTTATAATTTTGGAGCTATAAACCACGAAAATATAAATTTTTCAAAAATAAGAACAATTCAAAATTGAAAAACAAAATATGGCTCACGCACAATCACCCTCGAAATTTTTTTTTTTACATTCACTCACGATAACGTCAGTAATTTCAACTTCCACTCACAAGTTTTTGCTCACGTGCGCTTCCCTAATTTATACCTAACCGCAGTTTACCAAAATTTAGGCAACATGCAATTTCTGTTTTTAGTATTATTTTCCTGCAAATAAAAATTTCTTTGAAAAAATATATGAGATAAATTCTTTAAAATTGTATAACTTCTTTTTTTAAAATTAGGAACTACTTCCAATAACGTAATTTTATTTAGAAAAAGTATATGATTACTCCTTGAGTACAAAAAGTTATACATATAAGTTATTAACATTGTTATTTTCTTTTAAGTAAATAATTACTTTGTCATTGAGTTCATGCTTTCTGGTTTAAATTTAAAAAATGATTACAATACTACTTGCTTTTTTGCCTCTATCGTTGGAATGAGTTTGGTATTGCAGTTACTAAATTTGGCAATGAGATATGTAAGCAAGTTTGGGCATCACCTTCTTTTTGGAATGTGTAATTTTTTCCTGGGATGTTATACAAAAAGTAAAAATGTGTTCTAATGTTTTGTAAAAAAAAAACTTTTTAAATATTTTTCCTTTGCCTTTTGATTTTTGAAAGGGATTTTTGAAAGGGAATTCAACATATTTCTAAATATTTTAAAGATTAATACTTTTTCAATAGCAAAAATTATTGATAATAAAAGTTTATGTCTTAAGTCTTTTGATTTTTTCTTCAGGTTTCCAAGACTTATAGTTCTTAAGCGAACAACTTAAGCGAAAACTGAAGTTTTATTACCAAAACTACTCCTGAGAGAAAATTAAATTGAAATGTTAAAAATATGCTTTGAAATAATTTAGATGTTAAAAAATGTGGCCTGTCAATATCGAATATATTGAATTTTTTGCATTAATAAAATTAACCCAAATAACTACAAGATTGTGCATCCACGCTGAGTTAAATGTTTTTTTTTTTATTTTCCGGTCACTACAATTTTAAATTGGCGGGTCTTCAACGATGCCTATTTTTAGCAATCCGACAAAAAGGTTTTTAGATAATAGTACAAACTCTTTGAAATATTCGAGATTCGCTGTTTTTACAAGGGGAGTGACTGCCAAACAAAATATACCTTAATTTAATTCATCGTGGACCTTTCAGTGGAAGCACAGTTCCGGTTCCCGTTTAAAAATGTTCATACATGTACAGAAACGATCATATACTGACTAAAATGGTTGCGTGTATAGACAAATGTGGAGATATATTCGATTGCATATATTCAAAAAGGGCTCATATATGGAGATATATGTGATTTCATATTTGCAAAAGAAGTGTATGACAATGGAAATATATAAAAATGACTCTTATATGAACATATTACGAAGTATATGTGACTCCATATATCCAAAGGCTAATATGTGGGCGAATATATTAAACCAATTTTGTATTAAATTGAAAAAAAAATGTATATAAATTACGTACACACCTTTATATTTATGTGATATATTTTTTAAAAGTTGAAAAATGACATGAAATATTTTGAAACATATAAAAATGGTGTATGCGTATTTACGGTACTCTGCTTGCCATCAAAATGAGTAATTTTTTTTTATTACTTTTGTCATCATTACGATAATATTAACGATCTTATTTGAAAATTTCTTTAAGTTCAGAAGTGGCTTCTACCAATTTTTTTAAAATTGACAAACAGATTCATACAAAAGTTAAAAATCGTTAACATTATGAATTGCAACTAGAAGTATAACAGTTACATAAATTAAAAAACTGTTGACAAATTTATATTATAAGTTTTTTTTTTTTTAACAGGGCCTTACATATAAAAATACGAAACACTCAAAATGTTCAATTAGTACGTATGAATTGTTGAACTGTCAAAACGAATTTTCATTTAAAACTTCTAAGGTAAAAGATTATAATTAGATTTCACTATTAAATGGAAAATTCAAGGATTTTTAATTGTAGGACAAAAAATTAAATTGTTTGAGTAATTCCTATTTTTATTTTCAATTTATAACGAGCTTTCAACCTCCGTATATTTACAAAAATAAAGCAAATCAAACATATTAGCTAGGTTGATACTAGTATTTCGATCTGGCTAAAGATTTCATCAGAACCCGAAGTTTTCGAAAAGTTAGAGCCTCCATAATAGGCAGAACTTTAACAAAAAACCTATTAATAATCAATTTTGCTCCATTTTTGTCTTCTTAGTAATCAAGCACGTGGTTAGGTCTTTTCCTAACAAGCATCATGACGTTACTAAACTTTGAAGACCAAAAATGTTCTATTTATATAAAAAAAATTTAGTTCGTACTCTGGCTCAAGTAATATTTCGTAATATATCGTGAATGAATGTTTTTAGATGATCATATAAAATAATATTTGAAAATACGGCTATATTTGTCCATATATGGACTATATCATATAAAAAATATATATGAGCTTTTTTAACCGGCTTGTTTTCATTTATTCTAAAATTTAAATAATCTCGATATTGACAACCCATTTTTAACAGCTATTGCAATGCAAATTTTAAAGTACGACATATCTATTTGATATTTCTTCAAAAATAATATTCATCATTAGTTTTTTTTTTGTATCTCGCATAGTTTCCGAAAAAAATGGAAAATTTTAATTGTTGAAGATTCAAAATAGATTTTTGCAAAAGTGCTCGATTGAAAATTATAATTTTATTCCCAAAATTTTTCTGTTGTAAGATATTCCAAATACATAACGAAGAAAGGCATTTTTGGTGGTTGCACATTTGGAAGAAATCCTCTTCCTCTTATAAAGTGTTCAAGTGTTTTATAATAAATGTTTTAAAATTTAATACTTTTTCAATAGCAAAATTTATTGATAATAAAAGTTTGCGTCTTAAGTCTTTTGATTTATTAATTTAGCTTCAAATATCGAAAATATTGAAATAAAAATATAAATAAAATAAACACAAAAGACTTCAAAATTGTGCATCCACGCTGAGCTAAATCGGGTTATGTTTTTGCCTTTTAAGTGGACGGGTCTTAAAAGTTAGAATTTTTTTAGCGTTTTCCTCAACGACCAGATAAAACTGGTATCGTTGGAATATAATTTATGTATAATATTACATGTGGTGTTAGAGGTACTTTAACAAAGTCAACCAGGCCTATTTCTAGGGATCCGACAAGAAGATTTTGAGGTAATCGTACAAAATCTTTCCAACATTCAAGACTCGTTGTTTTTACAAGGGGAGTGACCGCCAACAAAAAAATACCTTCATTTAAATTAGCGTGGACCTTTTAGTGGATTCACAGCTTTAGTCACTTCGGTTCCAGGTTAGCCCTTCTATATTGGGCCTCTGAATATTTTCGATAACGCGAAATTAAACATGTACTGACCTGTCAGTAGATAAAGTTTGCATTAAATTAGCGGAAAAAGACATTTTTAATTAATAAATAAACATTTTTTTGTTTAACAAAAAACAAATGATCTTGAACTTGACTAATCTTACTCACATCATAATTTGTGATAAAAGATCGAAAAATAAACTTTTGGTTTTAAATTTTTTGCAAATTTAAAAGTAAAACATATGCACAAAAATGATCATATATGGACATACACTCAAAAAATGTTTGTAAAGTCAGCAAAAAATTTTGCTGAGTCAGCAAAATTTTATTCAGGAGGGTGCTTGCAAAAAAAGTTGCTAATGTCAGCAAAATCTTTTGCTGAAAATCAGCGAGCTGATTTTTAGCAACAAAATTAGTAGATTCAGCAAAAGTTTTGCTAACACTTAGTGGATTAGAAATAAAAAAAGCCTTGCTAAAAATTAATAAATTTTTTGCTGAATTTTAGTAGACTGAAAAAACGCAAAAAATTTGTAGAAAAATTGTAATTTAGTTAATTTGTTTGCTGAAAATAATAAAACATATTTTTCTGATTCTTTTAAAAATAATTTACAATAATTACGAAATATAAAAATTTTCATTTTCCCACATTGACGACATGAATTAATTTAATATCTGAAAATATATAGAAATAAATATACATAACATAACAAAATTTTCTCTCAACTACTTACATCCGAAGATAATTACTGCCGAAGATAATTATAGAAACGAAAAAATAAACAAAAACAGACGAAAAGAAAAAAACAACCATTTTTTGCAATAAGAAAAAGGAACCATAAAAATCTACCTAAGATGTGTGTCTTTGTCTTTCGCTTTACTCTGTCTACATGTCTGTATATGTTTGTTTGCAATTTGACCACACTAGATTATTAATCTATAAACATTTAGTTTAGAAATAAATATTAAATTTAAACATTTTATTTTGTCTTTTATTTAATTAATAGACAATTAATTTCACAAGCCGGTGACAACGCAAAATTTAAGTTGTTTTAATCCTCAATTTTGTTTTATGTATGAAAAACAGATACAAAAGTCTTCCATGGTTGATTTTTTTATATGTCTTATTAGAGTTGTACTTTTTAGTATCATTTTCCATTTCTCTACTACATCTTGACATGCCGCGACATCTGCTTCATTCTGCGTATATTTTTCAATCTGGTTGTCGTCCACACTATTAATGTGCTTATCAGCACAATTTTATTAGCAAAATTAATTAGTAAAACATTAGTATAATATTAGTAAAGCATTAGTATAAAACAGTTAAGTGCTGAATAAGTATAACAAAAATTTTAGCTGAAAACACGATTTTAGCAAAAAAATTTGCTAAAAAATAGTATACTTGATTTACAAGACGTTTTACTAACTTTTCTACTAACTTATTTTTTTTAATTGTACATTGTTGCGTATATACCAAATGTCCAAATAAATGTTATATGATATTTGATATTCGGAAAAGAGGGCCATATATGGAAGTATGCGGAATTCCATGAGTGAAAAAATTACTCTTATATGAACAAATAAGGAAGTATATGTGACTCCGTATACCCAAAGACTAATATATGGGCGAATATACTAAACCAATTTTGTATTAAATTGAAAAAAAATTTATATAAATTATGTACACACCTTTATATTTATGTGATATATTTGTTAAAAGTTGAAAAATGACATGAAATATTTTGAAACATATACAAATTGTGTATTCAATCAGCTTTATAAATCTATTTTAGTTCTTAATATAATTGATAAGAAATCTGGTTCATGTTTTTATTTAATAGCACATACGAGTACCTAAATTGCATTTCAATTAAACTGTATCAGTAGAGAGTCTGCAATATTTGTCATTAAAATAAATTATTGTTGTATTACTTTTGTCTTCATAACGATAATATTAATGCTTTTTACTCTTATTTGAAAATTGCGTTACGCTCAGAAGCGGTTTTTACCAATTTGTACAAAAGTTAACCAAATTAACCAATTTCTACAAAAGTTTCTACAAATCGTTAACCTCATGAAGCGCAACTAGAAGTATAACAGTTACTTAAATGAAAACACTGTGGACAATTTATAAGATTATAATTTTTTTTTTTAATTTCTAAGGTAGAAGATCATAATTAAATTTTACTATTAAATGGAAAATTCAAGGTTTTTTTAACTGTAGGAGAAAAAAAATTAAGAGTAATTCCGTTTTTTGTATCCCACATAGTTTTTAGAAAAAATTGGAAAATTTTAAATGTTGCAGATGCAAGATAGATTTTTGCAAAAGTGCTGTATCGAAAATTATGATTTTTTTCCTAAAAATTGTTCTGATGTAAAATATTCCAAATACATAATGAAGAAAAACATTTTTGGTTTTCACACTTTTGAAATAAATCCTGTAGTAAAAAAATTTAAAAAGTATTCAAGTGTTTTATAAAAAAGCATAAAAAGCATTTTTCCTAAGTCTTTTGATTTTGAAATTTCCTATATTTCTAACTTTGTAAATCTTTTAAAATTTAATACTTTTTTAATAGCAAAAATTATGGATAAAATAAAAGTTTGTGTCTTAAGTCTTTTGATTTTATCTTTAGCTTCCGAGCCTCATAATTTGTAGGCGATAGTTTTAAGTACTGGAAAATATTAAGCAGAAAATTAAAGTCTTTTTATAATAAATTTCCTCTGATAATAAATTTGTTTAACCTGTTGTTTGCGATATTTAAATTTCAAGTTTCAGATTTCTCAAAGACTTTGAAAGGTCATGAGAGTCGGAACTCATTTTACACAAGACTTACAAAAATCCGAATAGCTTTAGTATTAGCATTAGCATATAACATATAATATGGGTTTCAGATTTTAGCCCCGCTTTTAAACAAAAGAACCGATGACCATATAGTTGTGAAAAATCTGGCTCTAGTTTCAAGATTTTTTTGCACACATTTATCTAATTTTGATTTTATGAAATAACGACAATTGCCAGTTTGGATAACGAAAAAACTGCTCTGTATTTTTTTTAACACAGTGATCTTTTTCGACCCAGTACATTTGAAGGGTACCGTGAAATACCTCCCAAATGAAATAACTCCCAAAAAAAATGTAATAACTCTAAAAAATTGTCCATATAAATTGGGATTTATTTCACTATGAAATAACTCCCAATGCGTAAGGGCTTATTTCACAATTTTCTGTTAGAAATTATTTTTTTATGAAATAGCTACCAAATGATATAATTTTGTTTGGAGTTATTTCACTCCTTTTTGGCATTGGGAGTTATTTCACTTTTGTTGGGACTTATTTCATTTTCATTTTTAAATGTGATTTTATCGTTGGGAGTTATTTCGTTTTTGTTGCGAGTTATTTCATTTCTATTAAAATTACATTTTGGTAAATTTTATGCATTTGTAGCGGTTCTTATAATTGTCGTAAAGTAAATAATAGCAATACAATGAGTTATTTTACCAAAAGGAACACAGTTCTATAATTTTGGTAAGTAAAGATCGGTATTAAAGTGATTAAAAATAATGTCAAATCTTCAATTTGAAATAATGAGTGGCAAAAGAAGAAATAGTAAAGTGTTATACGTAAAAGTCGAAAATCAAATTTATTTAAAAAAATCGGAAGCTACAGGAAGAATGTATGAAGAAGTTTTTCTGTGTGGCGGCCTTCGGATGCTCTTAGGGATTTTTTCCTCCGTAGAACGCGGCAGGCGGCTTCGCGAAATAAAGTTTTTTCTGCGTGCGATTATACGATTTATAAATTTAGTTTTATTTTGTGATATACTACTAAAGAATATTTAAAAAAATTGTATTGATATACTAAATATTATTAATCTTTTTATTTTAAAAAGTCTGGAACATATGCCACATTTGAAAGTGACATAATATCTAAAAAAAATAATGTTGTAATTGCCATGGACATTACGACAATTTCCAAATTGTCATAAAGTCCATGGACATTATGACACTTTTCGAGAGACATAACGTCCATGGACATTATGTCATTGGACGTTATGACATGCCATTTCATTTTTTTGGGACTTTTTTCATTGGGAGTTGTTTCATTCTTTGTTGGGAGTTATTTTATTACTATGAAATAACTCCCAAATGTTGGGGCTTATTTCATTGGAGGTTATTTCATTTATTAAATTTGGGACTCATTTCATTTTTTTTTTGGGACTTATTTCATTGGGAGTTATTTCATTGGCACTTATTTCATATGGGAGTTATTTCACGGTACCCATTTGAAGGGCTATATGTTTCACTGGATAAAGACAATTAAATGATTTATAAACCCTAAAATTATTCAACATCTTGACTACAACGGAAATATTTTTTTTGTAAGATTGTAATCCAGAGATGCCAAATAATTATATGAAAAAATAATTTTTTGACCTTATTTGATTAGACTTTTTTCATAATTTAATTTAAAATATAAAAAAGCCTAATCGTTTATATTTTTTATTGTTGGTGATAAAATATGCCATCATATTTCTTTGCCACTAATGAGTTAATATGTCGTTAGCCAGCCCTAAGGTGATATTAAAAACGGACAGTATTTTTGGGAAATTTTCCAAATCTCAAATTTAAAATTTTATAAAATTTTCTTTAAAAAATCGAAAAAATTTCTACTTAAATGTCATGGAACATTTTAGAGAAGAAAATTTCTTTTTTTAATATTCCCTGGTACACTTGGGGAAGGCTTCGATTTTTACGGATTTCGAGAAAATTGTTTTTTTTTTGTTAATAATAAGGCTAATTTATTACAATAAAATATTTAAAATCATAATTGAATTGATGAAATAATTAATTTCAGTGGAATATTACCCAACTTCTAGTAGGAAACTGAATGCCTACTAAAAGTTGGGTAAGTTTACTATATGTGTGTTTATTGGTGCACACAAAATGTATAGCAACATGGTCCATTACACATAATGTGTGTAAATTTACCTAGTACGGTGAGTAATAAATTCTTAGGTATTAACACATTCGCATATGTATGCAAAAAAACGAAAACTTTGGATTTTTTGTTTTTAATTGAGTTATGTTTATAATTATTAGTAAAATATTGCACTAACATCTTAGATTGGAGTTCATTATTAGCTATTTATTCTCGTAAACAAAAAATGTTGGTCCATAGAACGTTTATTTGTGGTTCAGTTTACTTTTATATGCATTTTCCAATAATAGTTAACCACTCACAAATATTTCAAAAAGAAATAAATTTTGTAATTATTTTTCTTTAGTTATTTTTTAATTTGATAATTACTACTGTTTTTAGGTAAAAATGTATATATTTGAAAACATGTTTCCAACATGCAGATTCCTGTAATTTATGTGTACTTTTACTACCATCTGTAAATTTACATTACTACCATCTGTAAATTTACATGCATGTGTAACTTTCTTTGTTGCTTTTTTTGTTTTTTTTATTAATATAATACAAGTTGAAAAAATACAGAAATCATTTAAACATTGCTTATTGTCATATAATTTTAAGAAATGTGGCTTGAAGCAAGTACCGTGCCTCACTAAGCTTAAAAGAGATACAGAAAGATTTTATATGTATTTCATAAAATGTTTTTTTTTACAAACCTGGCTAAAGCTATTCTTTTACGCCATAAAAAAATATACCGAACTTAAATAACCCTTAGATAAGTATCTAGTATCTGGTGTCCAAATGACCCTTTTGCAGGATTTTTAACTAAGTATTATTTTGACACTAAGAGTACATAAGGATTATTTGGTTAAGAATATTTGATTATTTGTGGTTAAGTGGCATTTGGCATATTAGTAGTCAGGATAATTTTTTTTTCATCTTTGTCCTTCTTTACTCCTCAACTGCGGCATCGTCCCACGTGAAACCATATCGTTCAAGTTCGTTTTTCACTGATCGTCTCCATGTGTTGTTTGGACGGCCACGTTTTCTAGAACCTTGGGGATTCCATTTTAGTGCCATTCTTGTTATATTTGTGGCATCTTTTCTCAGAGTGTGGCCTATCCACCTCCATTTTCTTCTTTTTATTTGTTTGCCAATTTCTTCTTCGTTCGCTAGTTGCCAAAGATCTTGGTTGCGTATAGTGGCTGGCCAAAATATTTTATGACATTTATTTAAACACACTTGAAGTTTTCTGGTCGTGCCTATGGATACCAACCAGGTTTCACAACCATAAAGTAAAATGGATTTGACACACGCTTTGAATATCCTCAGTTTGGTGTTCTTAGATATTTGTGTTGAGCGCCAGACCGCGTTTAGTCTACCGAATGCTGCTTTTGCTCGGTTGATTCGATTGGCTACGTCGTCTTTTGTTCCGCCTGATGTTGTTATTATGCTACCTAGGTAACAGAATTTGTTGACGTATTCGATGCGTTGGTTGTTCAATAACATATGATGTGAGCTATTGTTATTTATTCTCATAGCCTTTGTTTTCGCGACGTTGATTTCTAGGCCAACTTTCTTTGCTAGTTCTTGGAGGTGGTCTAACTTTGATTGCATATCACTGATCTTATGTGATAACAAACATATATCATCCGCAAAGTCAAGATCTTCGAGATGACAGCTAAATGTCCAAGTTATCCCTCTCTTGATGGAACACACTTCTCTCATTATTTCGTCCAGTACTATAGTAAAGAGTAGTGGCGAAAGAGGGCAACCTTGTTTTACCCCAGCATTTGTTGTGAAAGTGTTGCTACAGGTGCCGTTGTGGAGGACTGATACTTCAGAACCATCATATAACGCTCTAATGATGTTGATAAGTTTGTCGGGAACACCTTTCTTTTTAAGACACGCCCATATTGCAGATCTGTTCATCATGTCAAAAGCTTTTTTGAAATCTACAAAAACCATATATAAAGGAGTTTGCCATTCAATACATTGTTCGACGATTATTCGAAGAGTGTTGGACTGGTCGATGCAGCTTCTGTCAGGACGAAACCCAGCTTGTTCTTCTCTTAGGCTACCCTCTAGTTTTTCTTGTATTCGCTTCTGTACTATGTTGGCAGTTATCTTATAAATCATATTTAGAAGAGTTATGCCTCTCCAATTGCCGCAGTCACGTAGATCGCCTTTCTTTGGAATTTTTATTATAACGCCTTTTTTCCACGTAGAAGGGAAATGTTCTTCTTGCCAGGCTTGTTGTAGGTGGGGATGAAGAAGATTAGCTGCCATTTGAGGGTCAGCTAGTAGCAGTTCTGCGTGTATACCATCTTCACCAGCAGCTTTGTTGGTTTTTTGTTTGATTATTGCTTCTTCAATTTCTCGGACTGTTGGTGGGCTGTAGGATATTGCAAGAGTGTTGTTGTTGTTTGGCAAAAGAAAGTTTTTTGTATGATAACTCTGTGGTACGGAATTACTCGTTTCTTCGAAGTGCTGTCTCCATCTTTCCAACTGTTGTTCATTGGTGGTAAGTAGAGTGCCATTTCTATCCCTAATTGGTTGTTGACATTTCGCCTTGTGATTGGTGAGTTCGCCTATTATTTGGTGGAGCTTCCGCATGTTGTTGGTCGCAGATGCCTCTTCAGCTTGTTCGGCAAGGCTATTAAGATAGTTACGTTTATCTCTGCGGGCGGCTCGTTTGACCATTTTGGCCATATTTCTATATTCCTGTCTTAGGGAGTTATCGTTGTTGTTCTCGTTGTTATTGATTCTCTGTTTCACTTTGTTTCATTTTATAACTTTATTCCATGTATCATCTGTTCACCATAATTTCCTCTTCGGCTCTTGCTGTCCTAGAGTTTGTATGGCTGTGCTGCTGTTCCGTCCCATGAGCGGTTTGTTGATGTTGCAGATGAAATATTACCGTTAAAGGTTTCTTTTATATTATTATTCTTTAACTTCGCGAGGTTTGGCTTCTTTCTTCTAAGATGTTTCTGTCGTTTTTGGCCTTTAATCTTCATCTTAATGATGGCAGTGACGAGTTCGTGATCTGTATCCATATCCGCTCCTCTTCTAGTTCTTACATCGATTAGTGAGCTAATTTTTTTTACTGGTCTAGTTATTATCAGATTTTGTAATAGCATACCTTTTGGTAAAAATAATTTCGATTAATTTATCATCTTGACATAAAAATATTTAGCAAAATCTGAAAAAATAATTTTTCCGCCTGTAAAAACAGTTTTAATTTTCAATCGATTTCCTTCGCGACTTTTCTTTATCCGATTGGCACAAAATTTCATATATATTATTTTCATACAGAAATAAAACAACCTCGACACATGCTTCCCCTAAAAATCCAATTATGAAAAATGTCCATGCAACCAAGAACACTTTTTTAATGTAAATAAAAAATATCTTAAAGTTACAGAAAAGTATTTTAATTTAAAGCAAAATAAAAATTTTTAGGCCAACAGACCTTTTAGCCGATTTTAGCAAGGCGTGTCTGAAATTATTAGGGAATGTGACTATAGTAAAAAAAATTGGAAAATTTACTACAATTTAGTATAATTTTAGTAGACACAAAATGGAAGTCGATTTTCTACAAATCTGCTAATTAAAATGCTCAACAAATTTGGAGTCATCGTTTGTATCCCGAATGAAGCCAACGGGATATGAAACCAACGAGATATGAAGATTCAAACCTCGAAATGGTGTTGGCAACTTAGGTCGGATTTCAATTTCATAGGATTTTTTTCGAATATATGGAAAAAAAATTAAAATTAATATTAAAAAATATATTTAGTGATTCTTTATTTATAATTTCAGACATTATGACCAATTAAAAACATGTTTTGTGTTCTATTACAGTTCAGAAACAAAAAATTTTAAGATAATAATTAAAATAATTCTTTAATAGAGCAAGAGACGCCATTTGTAGTGAGTCATATAGCTTTTGACAAAAAAATAAAGTTCGAATAACAACTGACTAAATTTCAGATCTCTAAGATGCATTTTCACAATATTTAAGAAGTGCAACTAAAGTGAATTTTACAAAAACGATCAACAAAGAATATAATTATTTTTCATTTGAGACACATTTCTTCTGTATCCCACAACTTTTAAACTTGTAATAGCAGTAATATAAAAAATATAAAAATTTCGTTGATTTCAACGATTTACTAAAGACATAAAAAAGATTTATTTTAAAATCGGCCATGGGTATTGGGTCTGAAATTTAGTTGGTTAATTTTTAAATTTTAATTTCTTCCAATTCATTTAGAACTGTGGGCTGTGAGCAAATTTGCTCAAAAAAGTAAAGTTTTTCCCCAGTGTGTATGGGTTATAACTTTCCGATTTTTCTCAATTTCGAGTTACATAACTTTTAGACCTGGCACAAGAATCCGAACAATAACGTCAAATATTCCGAAAAAAGTTTTTCTTCATACAAAAAAATTACACTCTAATGAAAATTTTTGTGCTTTAACAATAGACGATAGTTGGCTTTTGCAATCTTCACAAGGTTGCCAACATTCCTTAATGTCTAAATACTTTTTGTTGCAAGTTTCAAACAAATTCGTTAAAGGTCGCAGAAAATGTTAATTTTAAGAGTTAATTCTAAAAGAAATTTTCACAAATTCAATCTTAAGTTTAAGTTGAATTCTTTCTTAACCTAACAACATTTTTCAATATAGATTAATTTATGTGAAGAAAAGGAAAATCAGATCAAAATTAAGAAAATAAAAAAAAAATCGCCCAGAAATAAATTAGATTTGATCAGCAGAGATCATAATCATTAGTTTTATATTTTTTACATTTTTAATTTAAATAAAATAAGAAAACATGTACAATGTGGATACCTCAATTTCGATCTGAGACTTTTAAACAAAACATTATTTGAAATTTTTTTGCAGACTATATTTGTTTTTGTAATGGCATATTTTAAGTAGAGTTGTGTCGTTCATGAACGAACTAGTTCAATTGAACGACTCACTGAATTGAACGATGTGAACCGTTCACCAATATTCGATCTTGTCGTTCAATCGTTAATTTCGTTCAATCGTTCATTTCGTTCTTTTTATTCATAGAACAATTGCATCTCTATTCAACCAAATTGCTTGCAAGAGCAATAATTTTTTTTTAGAAAATAGTAAGAATATTGTTTTTAATTAGAAAAAACAATTGAAGGGCTTAGTGCAAAAACATGATAAGCCACACATTTTCAAAAAATGATTTTATGTATTCATTGCATTACCTAACGTGGTTTCAATATCCACTTAAATGATTTAAGCTATATTCCAGATAATTTCAGATCTAGAGCAAATGTTACTTTTTACAATTCGACTATATTTCAATATTTTTTTACGCAAGAACATGATATGCCATACCAATAAGATACACATTCATTGAAAAATTCTAAATAAATTTTCTGTAAAAACTTGATAAGCCACATTAACGTATTAAAATGTTTTTTACTGTCTACTAGTCTCCCAGCGAGGAACATGTAAAAGAAGCCACATCCTTGCACTTACAACAAGTATATTTATCACGAAAATCTGTAAAATCAGCTATATATTCTTTAAAATAAAAATATTCTAAATAAAATTTCTGGAACAACTTGATAAGCCACATTAATTTAACAAAATGGGTTTTACTGTCTATTAGTCTCCCAGCGATGGACATGAAATAGAAGACACATCTTTGCACTTAATTTAATTTAATTTAATCTTTGCACTTAAAGCAAGTATATATATGATGAAAATTCTTCAAAAAAGCTACCCAGTCTTTCAAATTAAATAATTTCAAATAAAATTTGTGCAAAAACATGATAAGCCACATTGACGTAATAAAATGGTTTTTACACTCTTCTAGACTTCCACCTACGGATATGTAATAGAATACACATACTGTCACTTATTACAAGCATTTATAGCTCGAACATCTTGCTTAACAGCTGCTTAAAATCAATGTGGCTAATCATGTTTTTGCAGAAATTTTATTTAAGATTTTCTTGTTTTTAAGAAAAAGTCGCTGTTTTTCAGGACTTTTATATTCTAGATACTTGCAATAAGTTTCAAGAGGTGTCTTCTATTACATGTCGATCGCTTTAAGACTATAAGGCAGTGAAACCCATTTTTTCAAATCCACGTGGCTTATCAAGTTATTGCAGAAATTCTCTTTAAGATTTTTTTATTTTGAGGAAATAGTTGCTATTTTGCAGGATTTTCGAGCAACAGATACTTGTGATAAGTGCTAAAATATATTGGCATTTATTACAAGTTTCTATAGCTCTAAATGCCTGAAATACAGATATCATTTCTTCAAAATTAAAAAATTCTAAATAAAGTTTCTGCAAAAACTTTATAAGCCACATTGACTTAATAAAATGGTTTTTACTGTCTTATAGTCGTCCGAAGAAAGTCAAGTAATAGAAGACATATTTTGGCACTTTTTACAAGTATCAAGTACCAAGAAAGACCATCTAATTTGCTACCATTTTTCAGACTAGTAACTTATTTACTTATCTTTATGCAATAACTTGATAAGCCACACTTTTTTTTGTAAAAAAGCAGTTTCCGATGGATTTCTATCACCCATGAACGGGTGTATGATGGGAGCCTTCCTTAAGCACCTATTATGTATGCTTATATTCAGGTTTAATTAAAGCCTAACTTATACATTGTTTTTAAACTTTGAAGGCGATTATTTCATTACTTTAATTTTGTGGCTTATGAAGTTTTTGCACTAAGCCCTTCAATTATAGTCATACAAATAAAATGTTTTTAAACAAAATAAAAGTTGCAATTTTATAACACTTTTTGTCTATGTACAGTAAAATTTGTGAAAAAACTTGTAAAGCATGAATAGTGCGTAATAATCGTCAAACGAACGCCACAGTTCACCACACGCAGATCAGTCCTAAGTAAACCAATAAAGAACGCACAATTCTTACAGGTTTTTTTATTAAAAAAAATTGAACAAATTAAAAAGCCAACCCTATTAAAAATCGATCTGTATGGATTCGTACATGTAACAATGTGCACATGTGAATCATATATGTCCATATGCATCTATACGTAATTCATATGTGTACTTCAAAGTTCATCATATTGAGACTTTGAAAAAAAGGCAAGATGCAAATCCTAAAAATATAGATTAATATGTTTTATGATCAATCCTAAAATATTTCGACAATAGCGATAATATCCCGTGAGCCATACCGCTCTTAAAAAACTTCCAAACCAATATTTTCTGTGATTTGAAAATTTTTTATTTCTCCTTTAGAATTTATTAAAAAATTCCACGATTCTGCTTTAAAAAAATATTAAAAACTGCTTCTCTACTCGAGATAATAAGAATTTTATCTAATTTTTTTTTTTAATGTTTTTTAATGCAAGTTCAATAGAAATTTTAAAAATATCCCATCCGATAATAATTTCAATATACTAAAGTTTCCTAATTGTATTTCAGAATTTCAGTAATTTTATTTCAGAAATTATCAATTATATTTCAGAAATCATTAATTGCATTTTAGAAATAATAAAAAATACACCCTACAATTTAAAAAATGGCATTGTTGCTTTATTATTCATTTTGTCTCCTATATAAGAAAGACTTCCAAGTCAAATTCCCCATAATGAAGCGCTCTCTCGATCTGTGAAAAAACTGAATGAAGTGTTGTCTCAACAGGTTTGACCTTCGTTTAAGTGTGATGGTTGTCGCAAAGAAAATCCGGTTCCAAGCTGTTCTTGATATGGAAATCCAAAATCCTCTTAAAAAGTCTTCAGAAGGAATGAAGTGAGGCTAATATGCTGGTAATATTTTGGGTACAACCTGTGGCTTTTACTCGATTTCGGTTTAAATACAATATTTTCAATCCTCAATGATCTAGGAACATAATCATGTCTCAGAAAACCCGTGAAGATATCAACCAGCCATGGTACCAACCAGTGACCACCATACTGAAGCAAATGCGGAAATATACATCCTGACTTGTTTGGCCGACAAGAGTCGACAGCCCATTTCACCCTTTCCAGGTAGATTAAGCCGTCATCATTATCCCTCGGACAAACATTCGAATCCACAAAAATAGACAGTTCAGTGTTGTAAATTGGGATAAACTTAATATATTTTTCATATTTTCTACTAGCCTTTTATTTAAGTTCATTAGTGCAGTTATTGTGCATACGGACATAAAAATTCATTTTATTAATAAATCGATTCTTTCCAATCTCTTTTAAAGTACTTGTACACGTTCACGTACCTATAAAATTATTTATAAAATGTTATTTAATAAAAATTATGTTTTAAGATGATTCAAACATTATTATTGATGTAAGACTAATTCGCCTTCGTGAATTTACTGGTAATTTAGTTGGAATTTAAAGGTGTTTTCTTATTGAAGTCATTGAAGGAAGCCACTCTTAAAGGCTTTAGGTGTTATACATAAATATTTTATTACACTTGTTAGCTATTGTTCGGAGTTAGTTGTTAAAACTTCAATGCAAAAACTATCTATAGTCATTTATGATTGTCAAAGATAATATGTTTAGAAAAAAGTGGTTTCAAACAAATTTGTTTGTGTTTATTTTAATGGTTTTGGCATTTGCAATTTTTTATTGGATTTTGTTTTTTCAGTTGTTTAACTTTAAACCAAAAATACTTATTGATCTATAAATAATAAATTTATGATTATTTATGCTTAAACTTAAAACTTATATTTTTGTCTAAATTAATTTAACTTGTAGTTTTTTCAGTGGCTGCATATACGGCGGCATTATGAGCAGCTAAAGAAATTTCTTGTGGTATTATACTACCTTGAGGTTGGAAGCCATTTTCATCAGCAATATATTGAACAATAACTTCTTGACCGTTGACATCGATATAGCTAAAAGAACCTTTAACTATCAGAGATTCATGGTCAGTACCGGGATTTTTGACAACACCAACTTCCTGACGTTTTGAGCCATTAGCAGTTTCATAATGGTAAGTAAAGGAGCCGTCGGAATTTTTTTCTTCACCTTGTTTTAAAATTGGTACGAATTCTTTCTCTTTATCCAATTTAATACTGGCAGCCATGGTCAAGGCCAATAATGTCATAAAGCAAATCTGAAAATTAATAGAATTATATAAATTATTTCAAAATATTAAAAATTTTATAAAAAAAAACACAATATTTTATTGAAAGAAACTTACAAATTTAAACATTTTATAATTTTTGTTTTTAACTTAATAGTTTTGAATGAATACAAGATTCTTACTAAATTAATCTGCAAAGAAAGTTGTTCTTTTATATTAAATCTTTGGTCATTAGCTATAAATTTAAATATTTTATTATATAATTTGCTTGATTTGGTTATGCTAAATCTAAACTGCTTTGTAAAGAAAGATGCTCTGTCATACCGGTTTTTATATCATTATTAATGATCAATTTAAATATTTTGTTATATAATTTGCTTTAATTAATTATGTAAAAAAAATTTGAATTTAGGCCAAATAAATTTTTTTTATAAATATTTATTAGAGGCGTTGGTGGTTGTATGCAGACTTTTAAAGTGTGATTTTTGTGCAAGGATGGTTAGTGCTACCCAGCCAGAAATTGCCATTGGTCTGAAAAATCAAGCACTGGCAGAGCACTATTTGCCAATGATCCAACAAATAAAGTGCTGGCAAAGCACTGATTTACAACGCTCTGCCAACGTTAGTAAAAAGTGCTTTGCCAGTGCTTAATAAAAGCACTTGCGCAGCTCTGGCTTAGATCGCTCTGCCAACGTTCGTAAAAAGTGCTTTGCCAGTACATGATTTACAAAATTTACAACCGTAAAAATAAATAAGCACTGGCACAGTACTGACTTAGAATGCTTTCCCAACATTGGCAAAAAGTGCATTGCCAGTACTTATTTACAAAATTTACAACCGTTAACTCAATAAAAACAGTGGCAGATCCCTTGTTCACAACAAGAGTGGAAAAATTCAAAACTAAATTGCAATTTATGATTTAAAGTTAAAAATATTAAGGTCTCCTATTATAGTCAGCACAAAGTAGACTTTCAAATATCTTTCTTTAGTAAAATTGTGGTAAAAAATTGTGCTAAATTATCACAAAAATAATTTGATAAAAAAAATATTCAGTTATTTTGTAATTAACTTAGCTGAAGCAAGCCTACACTCAGGGAACTTCTGCTTTAAAAATATGTAGTTGTTTGGGTTGTAATACAGTTTCATTATTTTTAATGTAAAGTAAGTCATTTGTAGAACAAATACAATTTTTTACTAACCTTGTAGTTCCTTTAAAAAAACAACTCACATCAAATGACTGTTTTATGATTTTACATTCATTTTTTACAGTTGTTTTTTGTCATTTAAAAAAAAAAAAATAAATGTTTCTTTATTTTTTACTACCATGTGGTTCATTTTTACTACAATTGTTAGTCATTTTTTGTACATTAAAAAACAAATGACAATTTTAGTTGAATTTAATGAAATGTAAGTCGTCCTTTTTTTAAATGAAATTTCATTTGTTTTTGACTACAATTGCTGTCGTCTTTACCAACATAATTTCCTATGTGTATTGTTATTTCTGTTCAAATTACCAAATCATTCAATAAGAAATAATACAAAGCGCTTATTGCCAGCGCTTTGCCAACGTTTTAAAAAAGAAACGACCAAGCCCTGCCCGGTGTTATCATTTTGGGGTTGGCAAAGCACTTAAATCTTTAGATGTCCCACGCTCTGCCAAAGCTCATACCACCGTTGAAAGCACTGGGTCAATGCTTTGCCGTTCGTATTTTTCTGGCTGGGTAGTTTCGTTTCTATATAAAATTTATGTCTATGAAATGTGGTGCCTAGCGGATAAAGAAAAGTCGTACGGAAAATCGATTAAAAATTCAAACTGTGTTTTTATGGGGAAAAAATTACTTATTTTCAGTTTTTGTCAAATTTTTTAAATATCGATAAAGATAAATTTATGTATTCAAAAATGTATAAATGTCCAAAGTCGGTTTCGAACTAACCTAGTAACAAATACTGAGCCATATACAACTAATGTTCCAAAAAATTCGAGCACACACCTTAAATATTTTTGAAATTGATTACTGCAATATTTTTTCGATCAAAAAACATTGTGAGATGTGGACGAAATGATTTTTATTCTGGAAGACTTAGTTCTAAGTCTAAGTCCTAAGTTGATGTCAAAAAAGGACAAACTTTTTAAGGTGTTTTTCAGATCTTCAATTTTCGATTTTAAAAAAGTTTCAAACAACAAAATCGAAAAAATTTATATTTTCACTGCAGAATCTTGTTTAGAACAACTTAGAGAATGAAAATAAAAAAATTTCAAAATGTACCTCATTACACTTGGGAGGGCACCGATTTTATTTTTCGAATTTTGAGGAAATTATGTTTTTTTTTGGTAATCAAAAGGCTTATTCATTGTCATAAAATATTTAAAATCCAAAAAATAAGCTATTGATAATAAAAAACATAAATAAAATTAACCCAAATGACTACAAAATAGGTTATCCACGCTGAGTTAAATGGTGTTATTTTTTTTTTGCACGTCACGCCCTTTTAAGTAGGCGGGGCTTTAAAGTTGTAAAGGTTTAAAGTTTATTCTGAACGACTTATCGGATTTAGATAAAACTGGTATCTTTGGAATACAAGGGCGGATCAATAAGTCCGAAACCTGTTGAATGAAACACAGGGTTTTTTTGCAAAAAAAAAAAATATTTTTCAACATAGTCTCCTTGTAGCTCAATACACTTAGTCCAACGTTTCTGAAATTTTTGTATCCCTTCCAAAAAATAGGATTTTTCGAGGTCCCTAAAATAGGCATTTGTTTGAGCAATAATTTCATCGTTGGAGCTAAATCTCTTTCCACCGAGCCACTTCTTTAGGTTTAGAAATAAGAAATAGGAAATAGTCACTGGGGGCTATTTTGCATTGAGACTGCACACGTGTGCACCCGTGTGTTATCTTGACACAAAGAACTTTTTTCTTGGACAAATGGGGTCGTTTTTTTTTAAATCCTCGTTAAATCGGCCCAATAAGTTGGCATAATATTGGCCGTTTATTGTTTTTCCCTTTTGAAGGTAATCGATGTGGATTTTCCGGCGAGCATACCAAAAAAACTGTTGCCATTACCCTATTGTCCAACAAACCTAACTTAGCCTTCTTCAGAGCCGCTTCACCCGGAGAAACCCATTGTTTAGACTGCTGATTGGTCTCAGGAGTGTTGTAATGGATCCATGTTTCATCCACAGTTACAAAACGCCGCAAAAACTCATTCGAATTGTGGTTAAACAACTCCAAACAATCCATTGAATTTGTCACACGATTACGTTTATGGTCAATTGAGAGCAAACGCGGCACCCTTTTTGCAGACAGCTTTCTTAAACCCAACTGATATTTATATTTTATATTTTAAAACATATAAAAATGGTGTATGTGTATTTACTAGGGCGGTTCGATTTAAAAATCGCTCAACGTACAAGGAAAGTCGTATTCTAGGGATCAAAATAAGAAACCTTGCCGAAGGAACCATACCTCTAAAACGAATTCTGATGGCCCGACTTTTGACCCGTAGGGTCAAATTTTTGCTATGTTATAAAAAATGTTAAAAAGTGTTCAAGTGTTTTATAAAAAAAAACTTTAAAGGTATTTTTCCTAAGTCTTTTGATTTTTGAAAAGTTGTAAGTTAATTCAACATATTTCTAACTTTGTAAATGTTTTAAAATTTAATACATTACAATAGAAAAAATTATTGATAATAAAAGTCGACAACATATTCAATTTAGCGTCAATTGTTCATTGGAACTTTAAAGAAAAGAAAAAAACATATGCCTTCTTTGTGGACTTCAAAGCTGCTTTTGATAAAGTCCCAAGATGTGCTCTTATATACAAACTGCAAGCAATGGGAATTTCGACTAAAGTCGTTAACTTGATAAAAAATATATATAGTCATACGAAATCTGCTGTATGGACCGGTAACGAACTATCGGAATACTTTGATACTTATGTTGGTGTTAAGCAGGGCTGCCTTTTGTCTCCTCTGCTTTTTACCCTTTATCTAAATGATCTTCATGAGCATTTAGGTGGCGGTTTAAATATAGGAGATGTAAATGTGCGTTTGTTACTTTATGCAGATGACATTGTTTTGTTGGCAGATGATATAAAGGTTATGCAAAGAATGGTTAACAATTTGGAAGTATATTGTGATCAGTGGAATATGGAAATAAATATGATGAAGTCGCAGATTATGATTTTCAGAAACGGTGGTCGACTGGCAGCCCGTGATAGAATTATATACAAAAATCAATTCATAGAAATTGTGAACGAATATAATTACTTAGGTGTTATTCTAACACCAAAAATGGTTTTCAAAAAACATCTTGAAAAAAGGAACAAATCAGCAAAAAATAGCATCAATGCCACATGGAGTAGTTTTCTTAATAAAAATGATATAAGCCTAGAAACAAAATGGAAACTTTTTCAATCTGTGTGTCGATCTGTACAGGCGTATGCAGCGCAGATCTGGGGATGTTGGTTATTTGATGAAGTAGATGCCTTGCAGAGATACTTTTTAAAAAGAATTTTTAAACTTCCTATGTTTACACCAAATTATTCTATTATGTTAGAAACAAATGCAGATGCTAGTTATTTCTACACGTTAAACCTTCACATGAATTATGTATACAAAACTATTTATCAATATAAACAAAACAGACTTCCGCACAAATTATCAGTAATCATGTTAACAAATAATATATTTTGGGCAGATCAAATGAATAAACTCGGAAATGAATTTAATATACGCTTCGAAAATGATATTTCGGCAGAAGAATGGCTTAGTCGAGGCACACTTTTGATTCAACAACTTAAAACCAAGAATATTGTACAAATGCAGGAGACAGCCCTGAACAGCAGATCACGATTTTACAAATATCTTGATTATAGTAGAGGTGTTAATTACATTGAAAATAATAGAAATTTAACTCAAATCTCAACAATATATAAACCAGGTGTGATATTCTACCTCTAAACGGAAACAACTTTGATAATACGCAAACTAAAACATGCAGCCTTTGTAATACGAGAGAAGACGAAACTTTGGTCCACTTTATGGCAAAATGTCCCATACTCAGGGAATTCAGAATACGGCATTTAGAAAAAGATTATCTTAATGAACAAGAATTAATAAATATTTTAAATGGAGAAATACCAAATGGTTGGAAAAAATTATATAATTATGTTAATACGGCATTAAAATACAGAAATATGATAATAAATGAATTTATATAAATTAAGTTTAAAATTACACAAATTGTTAAAATAATGGATATATAACAGACGACTTTATGTCATTGTTATTAATTATCTTTTTGTTCTTTGTTTATGATAATATATATGATTAAATAAAGAATTACAATACAATACAATAATAAAAGTTTGTGTCGTAAGTCTTTTGATTTTATCTTTCGCTTCCGAGCCTAATAATTTGTAGGCCATAGTTTTAAATACTGGAAAATATTAAGCAGAAAACTAAAGTCTTTTTCTAAGAAATTTCCTCTGATAATAAATTTGTTTAAAATGTTGTGGGCGATATTTAAATTTCAAGTTTTAGATTTCTCAAAGACTTTGAAAGGTCATGAAAGGCGGAACTCCTTTTACACAAGACTTACAAAAATCCGAATAGCTTTAGTGTATTAGTATATAAAATACAATTTATTCAATGTGCTGATTTTAGATTCAATGTGCTGTCCGCTTTTATACAAAAGCACCGATGACCATATCGTTTAAAAGAAATTTTGAACATATATATCACAAAGTGATTTAACCTTAACAGTTATGTTGCAATGTTACATAAAATATTTTACCTTAATAGGTAGTGTTGAAAGTACAACATTGTTTAAGTATCAAGTCTGGTATATAATTTAACCTAAAATTTGTATGTCTGAAAGACATACTACAAAAATAGTTTTGTTAATAATTGGAGTCAGAGTTAGAAAAGAATGCATTCTTTAACATAATTAAAAAAAAAAAAGTTATGATTCGTGAAAAATTTGGACATAGTTTAAAGATTTTTTTAGCACACATTTATCTAATTTGGATTTTGTTAACTAACGACAATTGCCAGTTTGGATACCGAAAAAGCTGATCTGTACTGTTTTTAACTCATAATTGGCACAGTGTTCTTTTTCGACCCAGTGCATTTGAAAGGCTTTATTTTTACAGGATAAAAACAATTAAATGTTTTATACGCGTGAAAATTATTCAATATCTGGTTATCCAGAAATGCTAAATAATTATTTGATAAAATAAATGTTTGCCCTTTTTTGATAGGACACTTTCATAAATTATTTAAAAATACAAAAAAGCCTTTTATATTTTTTATTGTTGATGATAAAATATTTCTTTGCTAAATATTAGATCATCAGTTTCATGAAATTTGCAGATAATTAAAGCCGCAGGTTTTTGAATAATTTCTCATATAGAGACAATCTGACAATTATAAGACACAAATAATAATACAATTTAAATGGAATCACCTGCCCATAAAAAGGTAGAAACTAGTCTAGTCTGATTTAAAAGTTAATAGTCTTTATAATTTTTAGAGAAAAACGTTTGTTGTTGTTCTTAACCTCAACATTTCTCAATTAAATTTGTCAAATGCATATTAATTAAAAATTAATTGCGACTGTATATATGACGTTAAAATAACACTGTACACAATGTCTGAAATATTTCGAAATTTATTCCGTTTTCACTCAAAGCATAAAAATGCCTGGCTTTTACTTAAATACTACTTCATTTATAAAAATTATGATGTCATTTCTGATATACGGCAATTTTAAAAAATGACCAGAAGTCACGACAGTTTGGCAAAAACAAATTAAGAATCTGTTAGCCTAAAAAATAATTTTTCATATATTTTTGAATAAAGATTTGTCCATAGAATTATACAAAATTATAATTTTTAACTTATTTTCAACAGTCCATTAAGAGGGCGCTTCAAGTGAAAAAAAAAAAACTGCCCTAAGGTGATATCAAAAAGGGACAGCGCTTTTGGGACATTTTCCAAATCTCCAATTTCAAATTCTAGAAAATTTTCTTTAAAAAAATCGAAAGAACTCCAATCTAAACTTCATGGAATTGTTAAAAAAACATTTTAGAGAAGGAAACTTATTTTTTTAATATTTCCCGGTACATTAGGGGAAAGCATAGATTTTTTCGGATTTCGAGATTGTGTTTTTTGTTTTTTGTTTCTATTTCAAATCATAATTAAATTAATTAAATAATTAATTTCTGTTGAATATTATTGGTACACAACGTAGTCCATTACACGTAATGTGTGTAAATTTACTTATAATGTGCGTAATAAAATTTTAAGTATTTATATATTCACATATCTACATATATTCATATGCAAAAAACGAAAACTTTCGTTTTTAATTTCTAATTTATTTATGTTTATAATTATAAGCAAAATATTACACTAAAATCTTAGATGTAGATGTAACCAGTGCTTCAGCAGCACAAGATTTGATTTTCCATAATTTGTCCTTGAAGTTCATTATTAGCTATTTATTCTTTTAAACAAAAAAATGTTGTTCCATATACCGTTTATTTGTGGTTTAACTTACTGTTATTTGCATTTTTCAATCATAATTATGTAAAAAACCTAAAATATGTTGGTTGTTTTTAATTTTCAAAAATAAATGAATTTTGTAATTATTTTTTTTTTTTTGTTATTTTTTAATTTGATAATAAAGTCAAAGGATGTAAAAGTGTTTATATTTAAAAACATGTTTCCAAGATGCGGATTACTATCATTTGTGTGTACTTTTACTACTAGCAGTAAATTTACATGCATTTTTTAGAGTGAACCTTTGTAGCATTTAATTTAAAAAAATATATTTAGTGATTCTTTATTTATAATTTCAGACATTATGACTCATGTTTTGTGTTCTATTAGAGTGTTGAAATAAAAAAAATCTAAGAAAATAATTAAAAAATTCCTTGAATAGAGCAATAGACGCCATTTGTAGTGAAAATCATATCGCAATATCTCAAAAATGTTAGCATGATTTCAAAACTTTGGCAATATTCGTGGTCTGTATGACAAAATGAGTAAAAAAAGTATGTGTCGCTACACACAGAAAAATAAAGTGCCAACCGATGTGAAAAGTGTATTTTGGCGATAACAACCAACAAATTCGGTTGGTACAATCATATTGAAATATGGTTTCTGAATATTTTAGGTGCTGTAACTAAAATTAAATTGTATTAACCGAACTTTGTTGTGAAATGCAATATTTAGTTGTAGAAACTGATTTTTGTCGTAGTAACCGAATTTGAGTCGTTGTAATCGAATTTTAGTTGGCAAATGCCAAATCTTTTCTCTGTGTGTAGACATAATTTTATTAAATCAATTTAAGAAAAGTTTTAAAAAATCGAAAACTTTGATCTCTGTGATCCATGGTACAGTGGGGGAAATTGGAAATTTGCTGAGCAAATTTGCTGACAGCCCAGAGTTTTAAAGGAATTTGAAAAAATAAAGTTTGAAAAATAACTGACTAGAGTTCACATCACTAACATGCATTTTTACAGTATTCACGATAAACAAAAAAAGCAATTTACATTGTTTTATTAAAAAATTTGTTAACTTTTTAAATAAAAAACCTGAGTAAAGTGCTAACGAAAAAATTACAAATATTAGGTATTTTACAAAAAAAAAATAAGTATGTTATATTTGCACTGAAAATACAAGACTGTTAAATTTTCGTAAAAGTATTTTAATAATGGGCATTTCTGGTTTTTTAATTATATAAAAATTTAACTCAAAAGTTCAAGTTTTCCCCATTTTCGCTTTCCGCTTTTTCTCAAACTCGAGCCCCTCTTCAATAATTTCGAAAAGCTTTGTGTGGCAAGTTTCAGTTAAATTCGTTAACATTTAGGGCTCGCAAAAAATGTTAACTCGTAACTCTAAAATTCTAAAAGAAAATTCACATGTGTACATTGTGCACATGTGAATCATACCTGTCCATATACATATATACGTGATTCATATATGTGCATTAGAGTTCCTCCTAAAAACTCCTAAAATGTTTTTGCTGTAGCCAAACCGCTTTAAAAAGCCTCCAAAACACTGTTTTCTGTGATTTAGAAATGAGTTATGTCTCTTTTAGAATTTATTTAAAAATTCTACGATTTTGCATTAAAAAAATATTAAAAACTGCTTCTTGAGTCGTGGGTTCGATTCCCACCATAGGCACTGGTCTGTTTTCGCTACAACGCGCCGAAGGCCTTAGTAGGTAGTGCTCGTTTAGGGTAATAGTATATAATTTGTAATTATATGATTATTAATTAATAAAAAAAAAAAAAAAAATTTAGCATGTTGAAAAATTATTTTTTTTTTTAATTTCTCCATAGTAAATACATACAAAATTAATTAAAAAAGAAATGTCGAAAATTTTGAACTTCTGATTTAATTTTTGGAACATTTTCATATGAAAGCGATGGTTCTTTCGATTAATTTCATTAAATAGTATAAAAATTACTAGCATGTGCTAAAATTTTGCACACTCGATTAATGGATTTTATGTAAAAATTTGAAAACTCCATTTTTAAAAATGCGAATTGATAGCGTAATGTGAAAAAACACGTTCTGGTATAACAAATTTGATATAAAACTTATCCACGGTTGGCATACCGTAAATAAAGATATATATGAAACTATTTATTATTTGCAATCCTTTTAATTGCGAATTGTTTATACATGTTTTGCGAATTAAAATCACACAGGACAATACCTGTGGTAATATTTTAGTACAAATTGGGTTCAAAAACCTTAAAATATTCCCAAAAATTCGAGCGTTATCTCTTGCGGTTTTTGCAAACTTTATAGCTAAATTAACTACATACCTAAACAAATGTATATCCAAGGCAAAGGGTCAAATAAAAAATTACAAAAGTTATTTTATATGGCGCCCCATATAAAAAATTTGCATCATAACTTTCCCAGATTACCCAATAATCCCATTTTGCGTATAATGTGTAAATACCAGCCATATAAAATATTTAACAAATAGCGAAATTTTGAATTAAATTTGAGCCATAAATATTACTATCAGTTTTGAAATCGGTAATTTTAATTCAAATAAGTATGTATAAAAAATTATCAAATTAAAAAAAAAAAATAGAAAAAAATTAGTTATAGTTTAATATATTTATTTATATAAAGGATGTAATCTGTGGATGCGTTTAACAATTAATTTGTTAAACCACAGAGCATTTATTGGCAAACCCAAATTATATTGCAGTTTTTTTAATACTGTTTTTCAATGATTATAATTTAGGGACTGTGCGGTTTTTTGTGATACTGTGATTTGCACCACAACTTAGCGGTTTTGTTCATACCATAAATCATGAAAGTTTATAAACACCGAGAAATTTCTTTCGATTTCATTTGTAGAACTATTTGTAATTTTTGGGCTTAATACTAAAGTTGAAAAAAGATTCGTACTTTTTGTACTATTTTCAACTTTTTATTTTAAACTTTGTTATTTAACAATAATATTTTTGTTCTTTTTTTTTAATAAAGTCTTTTATAGAGTTGTTTTTTGTACAGTTGAAAATAAAAATACTTTTTTTGTACAGTTGAAAAAAACCCTTTTAATTTCAAATATATTTATTTTTAAAAGTTCTATATAATTTGTATTAAAAATAAAAATTATTGTTTTTTTTCGACCTTTAATTGTGCAATGAAAAGGAAAATTATTCAAGTTCGAGGCCATACTCTATATTTCTTTATTAGGATATTGTCCTAACAAATAATCTATAGAGTTTTTTTGTTTTCAAATTCATTCTTTGACCCTTTCAGGAATATGTTGATAGATCTATTTCGGGAATTTTCTAGGTTCCCATCATCAGAACACGTTTTGAAAGAGGTAACAATTCCATGCCAAACATTCATATAAACTAGTTTACTCACTACATGAGAACTAATATATATATGAGCTCGAAGTGAAAGATTATCACCATTGATCAAAAAATAAATTGAAAACTTGTTTTTTGTGTGTATGTCTACCTGTGGCAAATATTCAATACACGTTTTTGTTTATTTTCCTTTTGGTCTGTACATTTGTGTTTTAAAAACAAAATGTATAGGGGAAGTAGTAAACAAGACCATAATTTGTCTTTTATACAAGTTTGATATAATTTTTATTAAAAATAAAAATTATGTTATTTTTTCCGAACTTTAATTGTGAAATGAAAATGAAAATTATTCAAGTTCGATGCCATAATCTATATTTCTTTATCCTAACAAATATATAGATTATTTTTTATTCGAACTTGAATAAGTTTCATTTTCATTATATTTACATATATTTGTTGAAAACAAAAAATAGAACGTTTTCCGGCGTGTGATATGAACTCATCTCACTAAACTTCAAAAAGCTATAAAATTTAAGTTTGAGCAAAGCTTTTAAAGCCCTTTCGGGTTTTGGTTTACGGATTGTTTACTTTCTTCTCCCGCTTGTCTCGTTCTGTAAACAATTTTCACAGTGTTATCTTGCTAATAATTAGTAAACAATTGTTGTTTTGTTTTAAATGTTTGTTAACATTTTTAGCCTCCTTTTAACAATGTCCCGTTTACTGCTAACTGGGACTGTAACTGACACATTTGTTGTGGTTTCCCATATCAATTTTCAATGTAACTGTTTCTTAAATTAAGAGTAAAAACTCGGAAAAAAATTTGTAACCCACAGACGGGCTGTGGAATTGACATTGTCATCTGTAACTATGGATGGTATAGGTATTGAGGAATCGGATACTCTTGATGTTCTGGGCATGAGAATACAGTGTGATGTCCGTTGGAATAAGCACGTATTTCAAGTGTCGAAAGAGGCATTCAAGTGTCTCGGTTTTCTAAAACGGTGCAAGACTTACTTCACTCCATCCGATCTCCTTACTATTTATACCAGCTATATCCGGCCAAAAATGGAATACAACTCTCATATATGGGCAGGGGCTCCATTGTCTATTCTGAAGCTTCTGGACCGTGTTCAGGGGAGGGCGGTGAAGCTTATCAATGACAGTAGTGTATCCAACTCTATTGATTCATTGGAGCATCGTCGGAATGTGGGTTGTGTGACACTTTTCTATCGATATTACCATGGGAAGTGCTCATCTGAGATAAGTGAACTTATTCCACGAGCCCGAGTTTTTATTCGTAATACTCGCTTATCTAGTAGAGCACATCCGTTTGTAGTTGATTGTCCTGTGTTTCGCACAACGCATTACAGAGAAAATTCGTTTTTCAGTCGAACGATTCGTATGTGGAACAAACTTCCCGCAGAAGTCTTCCCTGTTACTTACAATTTAGAAAAATTTAAATCAAATATCCACAAACACTACTCCCTCTTTCCTCCTTCCCATACCTTATTTTCCTGATCAATACAATGCACTGCATGAGTAGGGGGCATCCCCTGAGTATTGGTTAAATTATATAAAAAAAAAAAAAAAAAAAAAATACCCAGCCAGAAATTCATGATGGTTCAAAAAACTAAGGACTATCAAAGCATACAATATACCAAATCCAAAACGTTCTGAGAACGTTTGAAAAAAAACATATTTAAATTACTTTAATAGCACTTTTTACACAAACTTTACTGATGTTTATTGAAATAAAAATGATATCTGTGGAATTTTGATAAAATAGTGTAGTCAATAAAACTTTTAAATGTGGATACACTCAAAAAGTTTTACAGTTACTACATGACAGTTGTTTGTGTAGTAATCAGTAGTAGCTGTTTTTAACTGTAATTACAGTTGTTTTTGTATGAAATAATGCAAAACAACTATTTTGACAGTTGTTTTCAAAAACAACTAACGAAAAACAACTAACAGTTGTTTAAAGCAGTTGTTTTAAAATTTTTGTAAACAACTACCAAACAGTAATTTTGAGGTAAACAGTTCAATTTTGTTAGTTATTTTAAAATAAAAAAATATATTTTGAAAAACTATGTTTTTAAAAATTCTCGTTTAGTTTATATTAATATGTTTAGAGTTTGCAAATAATAATTAGGTAATTTAATTGTATCTCCAATGCATTAAAACTTTGGAATGTTGACTTGAGACTTTAACTAAGATGCTGGAAATACTAAATAAACCAGAGTTCCATTTTGTCGAAAACTAGCCGCTGGTTGGCTGCAGCAAAAGGTCGTCAGAACCCTACACCATGAAAATTCAACGTATTTGTCAATTACGTTTTAATGTAATAACTTTTTTACTTTATTATTTAAAAAAAATTGAATTACTAATAAAATATAAAAAAATAATTAATGTGTTTTTAGCACTTTGAAATTACTTTCTAATTCGTATTTGGAGTACTGGAAAATTATTCCACATTTTGTATTTAAAATTCTATGAAAGCAGTCAATTTTTGCATTAAATGCACTTTAAAATCATTATATTTTTGGGTTTTCAAATGTTTTGGAAGCGTTTTAAAAACAAAGGACGTACCGCTTTACAACTACTTTATGTTTGGTTTTTGTAACGTTTTAAGAATACTCTAACATACCAACATAAGACCGTAAATCTGGGTTATCATTTGAGTGCCCTGAGAACACTATAATCATTAAAAACATGTTGCTTTGGTAACGTTTCAACTGCCATGCGTAGCGCTTTCAGAATACTTCTATGTTTGTTAATTTCTGGCTGGGTAATTTTGCTGAAATCAGCAAAGGAAAAAAAGTAAAACATAATTTAAAATATGGAATACAAAAAATTTTTATAAAAAAAATATTTTGTACTAAATTATAAGTTCAAAAACTGTAAATTGGGATAAACTTAAAATGTTTTTCTTATTTTCTACTAGACTTTTTATTTGAGTTCACTCGTGCAATTATTGTGCATACGGACATAAAAGTTCATACTAAAATCTAAACATTTTTAATTTTATTAATAAATCTACTCTTTCAAATCTCTTTTTAAAGTACTTGTACACGTTCACGTTTATACAAAATTATTTATAAAATTTTATTTAATAAAAATTATGTTTTAAGATGATTCAAACATTATTATTGATGTAAGACTAATTCGCCTTCGTGAATTTACTGGTAATTTAGTTGGAATTTAAAGGTGTTTTCTTATTGAAGTCATTGGAAGAAGCCACGCTTAAAAGCTTTAGGTGTTATACATAAATATTTTATTACACTTGTTAGCTATTGTTCGGAGTTAGTTGTTAAAACTTCAATGCAAAAACTATCTACAGTCATTTATGATTGTCAAAGATAATATGTTTAGAAAAAAAGTGGTTTGAAACAAATTTGTTTGTGTTTATTTTAATGGTTTTGGCATTTGCAATTTTTTATTGGATTTTGTTTTTTCAGTTGTTTAACTTTAAACCAAAAATACTTATTGATCTATAAATAATAAATTTATGATTATTTATGCTTAAACTTAAAACTTATATTTTTGTCTAAATTAATTTAACTTGTAGTTTTTTCAGTGGCTGCATATACGGCGGCATTATGAGCAGCTAGAGAAATTTCTTGTGGTATTATACTACCTTGAGGTTGGAAGCCATTTTCATCAGCAATATATTGAACAACAACTTCTTGACCGTTGACATCGATATAGCTAAAAGAACCTTTAACTACCAGAGATTCATGGTCAGTACCGGGATTTTTGACAACACCAACTTCCTGACGTTTCGAGCCATTAGCAGTTTCATAATGGTAAGTAAAGGAACCGTCGGAATTTTTTTCTTCACCTTGTTTTAAAATTGGTACGAATTCTTTCTCTTTATCCAATTTAATACTGGCAGCCATGGTGAAGGCTAATAATGTCATAAAGCAAATCTGAAAATTTATAGAATTATATAAATTATTTCAAAATATTAAAAATTTTATAAAAAAAAACACAATATTTTATTGAAAGAAACTTACAAATTTAAACATTTTATAATTTTTGTTTTTAACTTAATAGTTTTGAATGAATACAAGATTCTTACTAAATTAATCTGCAAAGAAAGTTGTTCTTTTATATTAAATCTTTGGTCATTAGCTATAAATTTAAATATTTTATTATATAATTTGCTTGATTTAATTATGCTAAATCTAAATTGATTTGTAAAGAAAGATGTTCTTTCATACCGGTTTTTATATCATTATTAATGATCAATTTAAATATTTTGTTATATAATTTGCTTTATTTAATTATGTAAAAAAAATTTTAGTTTAGGCCAAAGAAATCTTTTTTTTTTATAAATATTTATTAGAGGCGTTGGTAGTTGTGTGCAGACTTTTAAAATGCGATTTTTTGGCAAGGATGGGTCGGTTACGTTTCTATATAAAAAATGAAGTATATGAAATTTGGTGCCTAGCGGATAAAGAATAGTCGTACCGAAAATCGATTGAAAATTCAAACAGTGTTTATATGGGGAACAAATTACTTTTTTCACAATTTTTGGCCAAATGTTTTAATTATCGTTAAAGGTTTTATTCTGCAATTTAATTTATTTATTCAAAACACTTCATACTATAGAATATGGCAGAAGTCTTTTTTTTTGATGTCGTTAACTTGTCCTAAGCTGATGTCAATATCTTTTTGGGGTGTTTTTAGATGTACAATTTCAGATTTTAAAAAACTTTCTTTAACAAAATTGAAAACATGGAGATTTACACCCCAGAGACTAGTTTAAAACAACTCATAGAATGAAAATTAAAGATTTTAAAAATATCCCCCATTACACTTGGGTAGGGCAACGATTTGATTTTCACGGATTTCGAGAAAATGGGTTTTTTTTTGGTGATATTTGTTGTTATAAAATATTTAAAATCGAAAACTACACAGAAAAAATTGTGGGCCAAAAATATCTAATTAATCGATTGTTTGAATATCAATGGCAATTTAAACAATTTTTTTAATTGATTCAATTAAAAAATTTATTGAATTTTCTAATATATCCATACAGTGTTGACAACATGTAAACAAAATTTTTAAAAATTTGGCAAACTATTTTATTTTTTTTTTTTATTTAGATTAAATATTATCAATATGTATATTGTTTAATTTGTAAATAAAAAGAAAAAAAATCGCAAATGATTAACTTTTAATAAGTTGAATAGTTTACCGATTTCAAATACACGCAAAATTTCAGTTATTTTACTAGAGTTTGCAACACTCTTTTTGTTGAGATATTCGTGTACGCACGAAAACTTAATTTAGTTTCGTGTTTTATCTGTGGTAATAAAAGTGCACATGTGGATTTAAATAAACCTTATCGAAAAAGGACAATTAAACTATTATTTTTGTAAATAATAAAATGTTTAATAAGTATAAGTGTCATTTAATTATCATTTTAAAGTTGTGTGTGATTTTTATAAGAAAGCAATTCAAGTCCAAGACAATACAAGCAAAAGAAAAATTTTGTCTTTACTTTTATTTGTTTTCTTATAATACATTTTTATATTAAAAAGCTTTAATTTTATTATAAATAAAATGTCAAGTTAATTTAGAATCCTACATTTATTTTTTTATTTAATCGGGGGCATATAACAAAAATAAAAAAATACGAGTTTTCAATTAAAACTACCATTGTTTTTTTTCTCAAGTTTCAATTAAAGTTTTAACCAATTTAACTAAACTTTTTAATTGAGGTTGTAAAGAAAAACAATAACTCTTTTAATTTATATTATTATTATTTTAATTGAAAGAGTTTCAATAAACTGTCTGCAAATTTTTTTAGTTAATACTATCATTTCAGTGGTAGGTGCAAAATCAATTAAAATAGTAATTGATTCAATAAAATTTTTAATTGAAACCCGTTTTTAGTTTTTTCTGTTTAGCTACTTTTGTAACTTTTGTTATATTATTTAATTATCATTACTCAAGGCTGAGATAATTTTCTTATCGTACAACAGTAACCCATGTGGACCTGAGGCCAAAATGTCCCCAGACTCATTTATTACAAGCATTGCTATTGAATTTTAATTTTTTTTAAACATGATTTAAAACATTATAACGCAATATTCGAAGATTCTGTGTCAAAAATGTTTGACAAATTAAAAAACATTAACCCTTGCCGTGCCGCATTAAGATCAAAATATATTTAAATTCTTATTTTTTACAAACTTCTCTAAAGCCATTATTTAAATTCATAAAAAAACTATTGTGAGCTAAATTAACCCTTATGTGCTGTTGGTGTCAAAATTACCCTTAGTTGAAAAAAACATTAAAAATATATTTTATGCAACAGATATATGTATATGTTTTTTTTACACAAAAAAAAATGTTTACCAAAACTGTTATAAAAAGCGGACAAACATTAAAAGCGGTCTTTTGAAAGTACTTGACCTGTTATTTTAGAAGAAAATAAAGCAAATGTTTCCTATTCACAAATTGATTCCTCTGTTTCTAAGGAACTATTGAAAAAAAGCAGCAGCTTTTATGGCATTTTTCATAAGAAAGTGTAGCGCTAGCTTTTTTGGACTCAATGCTTTAAACAGAAGTGATAAGAAAATATTGTTCGGTTAAAAAAATTTGTTAACCCAGAAAACTAATCTCTATTTTAACCGTTTTAGTGTTTCCTACAGTTACGAGCTTCAACATTGGAATCTAATGAACATTTTAAAACTGGTTTTAAAATCTGCCAGAATTTAGCTGTCGTGAATGATATTACAAAGAGAGGTGCTAAATGTATTAAAGATTTTGATATCCCATCAAAAAACAGTGCTTACCAAGAAGCAGATCAGGAAAGCATTATTTAATTACTGAGCGCTTCCGAAACAATTTCGGAAGGCTTGATATTTTTTCGCGATGTCCCACTTGGTATGTCTCTTTTAAGCAGGTGAAAAGCGCTTCCTTCATGTCCTTTACAAAGCAGTACACTCATGCCTTCTTAGGCAATATGAAGCGCTTTTATTTCTGTGTTGCATTCTTTACTGCTTCATTGCAAACATTATTCACAGCTTCAAATAAATCATTTAGGGAAGCACAACAGAATGCCTTCCCTAATTGATTTATTGTATGCAAGGCGGTGAAGCGCTATTTTGGAAGCATACAAATCTAGTTACTGCTTACCAAAAATAGGCTTTTTTTTGCTGGGAAAGTTCTTACGACTACTGAAGAAGAAAAGTAGTTTTTGCTTCAGATTGTGGAATCATACAAAACAAGAGTATCCAATATGCACAAAGTTTAGTTTAATTGAATAATATATTAAAGGAAATTAATAAAAATTTGGTTTCTGTTTTCAATAAAATTACTTAAGTGTTGTTCCATTTTGAAATTTCGCACTAAATATAATTAAACAATTTTCTTTAAAAGTGTGAGCCCAGGAGTCTCTAAGGGTCTGTTTAGTCTCTATAGTTAAAACTATTTTTTTTAAGGATTGAAGGAACGGACTTTCAATGAATTTTTTTTACAAACCTGGCTAGGTTTGTCAAAAAAAAATTATTGAAATTTCGCACTAAATATAATTTAACAATTTTTTTTTTAAGTTTGAGCCCAAGAGTCTCTAAGGGTCTCTTTAGTCTCTTACTTAAGACTTTTTTTTGTTTATGGTTTTAAAGAACGGATTCAGACAGGTTTGTAAAAAAAAATTATTTTGTTATTTTTTTTTAATATATATAAATTACCGCACTATCTTTACGGGAATTTATATATATTTGTGCAATTTGTCCAAAAGTTTTGGCGCAAAATTTTCAAATATGTTGTTATAATATTTTAAGTCACGTTTCTTAAAATTCAATAGTAGTAAGCAAAGCTTTGACTTTTTTTTGTAAATTAAAATAAATAAGTCTGGGGTCATTTGGGTCGCAGGTTCATATGGGTTAATGATGTTCGAAAAAATTTGTTCTCAACCTTGAGTAATAATAACAAAATAAAGCAACAAAAGATACAAAAGTAGCTTATTGTCGATTTAAAATACTTTATGACAACAAATAACAATTGTTATTACCAAAAACCACAATTTCCTCGAAAACCGTAGAAATAAAATCGTTTTCCTTCTCTTGTGTGCAGAGGTATATTAAAAAAAAAAATATTTTCATTCTCTAAGATGTTTAAATAAGGCCCTGGCGTGCAAATCTTAATTTTCTAGATTTTGTTGCAGAAATTTTTTTAAAATTTAAAATTGGAAATGTGAAAAACACCCCAAACATGTTGTCCGTCTTTGACATCACAATTAGAACTAGTTATTGACATAAAAAAAAACATTCTTCCACATCTCACAATCATGAGTCTTTTGAATAAAAAATGTTTATTGCAGTAATCAATTTCAAAAATGTTTAGGTGGGTGCTCGAATTTTTCGGTCAAGTCAAAGCTTGGTACATTTATGGTCTGGGGCAGTATTTATTACTGTTCTAATTCTTAATCGATTTTTGATTTCTACACTCAGGGAACTTCTGCTTTACAAATATGTAGTTATTTGGCTTGTAATACAGTTTCTTTATTTTTGATGTAAATATCAGTCATTTGAAGAACAAATCAAATTTTTTACTAATCTTGCAGTTCATTTAAAAAGCAAACCACCTCAAATGACTGTTTTATGATTTTACATTCAATTTTTGAAGTTTTTTTGTTATTTAAAAGAATACAACAAATAAATGTTTATTTTTTACTAACATGGGGCTAATTTTTACTATATTTGTGGTTTATATTTTGAACATTAAAAACAAATGTCAATTTTAGTTGAATTTACTGAAAAGTAAGTCGTCCTTTCTTCAAGTGAAATTTCATTTGTTTTTAACTTCATTTGCAGTGGTATTTACCAAAATATTATTGTAAGAGTATACATTTTTGAATACATAGTTTTATCTTTATGTCGATTAATCATAAAAACTACACCAAATTAAAATTTAAAATTTAATGTTTCTCCATATTTTCACATTTTGAATTTTCAAAAGATTTTCTGCACGAATTTTCTTTTTCCGATTGGCACCAAATTTCATATATGTCATCTTTATATAAAAAAAGAAACAAAATCGAGCAATCCTTGCCCTAAAATCACATTTTGGTTATATAGAACACCCTATTGTTTTTGTTGGCTAATACGTTTAGCATATTATTTAGCAAAGGCTAAAGACCTTAAAATAAAAACGATTTAAAACAAAGTCAATAACTAGAAATATCTTTAAGAAGTACAAACTATATGACAGGCCGTTAAATACCATAAATAAAAAAAATTAATCTGCCCATTAAATTTCATCCCTTTCATGTAAAAGAGCGACGCAAATTGTAAACCAGTTTATATGAAAACGGTTAATATAACTGTATGCATGTGATTTATATTACATTAACCCTCACATTCCTCTACACTATACATAATTAATTTCTGTTGAAATTTCAAAACTGTTGTCAATTTTCCCTATTTGTGTAAACGAAAAAAATACACACATGAAGAGTAAATATAATGTGCAGATATAATGTGTAAATTTACACTGAAAATGAGTAACCATTCAATAAACATTTTACTCGGTTTTGTAACTTAACTAAATTTTTCAGAGACCGAAAATAACAGTTATCCCGAAAACTATCACTCAAAAACTCTCTATGTTAGAGTCAACGGAGACGTATACTATTATATACCAAACGATTCGTATTGAAGTGCTCTTTCAGAATATATTGTGATCTTAAGGAAACGAACTCAACTCCACTTTAAGACTTATTTTTCTACGAAAAAATAAAAGATCGGATGAAACTCTTAAAAAGAGAGTTTTATTTCGCCTTCATTAAATAAAACTGTTTTGAGGAGTTTTATTTTTTCCGTCTGAAATAAAACTCTTTTGAGGAGTTTTATTTTTCCCGTCAGAAAATAAAGCTCATTTGAGGAGTTTTATTTTGAAACTCATTTAAGGAGTTTTATTTTTCCGTCTAAAATAAAACTCATGTTGTTTATTTTCTTATTTTTTTATTGACTTTATTTGCTATAATGTGTGTACTAATTTATTTATTTAATTTAACGAACATAACTTTTTCCAGATTTTCTGCGGAAAGATTTGAACGCAGGTCGCTCAATACCAATTTAAGAGCAGAGAATGCTCTTTCCACGCATACCTGGGTTGCAGGTACACACTGTATAGTTTTTGCCAATGTATACAAGTACGGATAGTGTATTCTTTTAGCCTCCCAGAACTCAAAAAGAGGTTTATCAATCGACAAGGGCCTTGCAGAAAAATTGTCGATTTCATAGAAAGCTTTTTTTCATACTCATTATCACTTCCTTCGCTTTCTTGTTCCATATCTACATACACATATAAGAAATAAAACAACAACCATTTAATAATAGGAATCCAACAATAGCAAATTAAAAACCCACATGTTTTCATTTTAATGACGATTTTTTCAATTGCAATGCAAGTGATAAGATTACACTGCCTTACAAATTGTAATGATCTGGCAAGCGGCAAGCTTTGAGTGTCAATCTGCATAAAATGAGTTTTATTCTCTGACTGAAAAATAAAACTCCTCAAATGAGTTTTAAAATAAAACTTCTCAAATGAGTTTTAAAATAAAACTCCTCAAATGAGTTTTAAAATAAAACTCCTCAAATGAGTTTTATTTTAGACCAGTGACGTGCTTCCTCTCAATTTCCAACCACACGGGGTTACAGAAGAAAATGCTGCTTACGCTGCGTCAACACACGTACACTATAAACATCTTCGTATGGCTTTCGATGTGCATATTCGGCTTTTGCTTTGTTCTCACTGAGTTAAAAGAAAACAAATCAATTGTAGTTGAACCATTGTTGAAGCAACACCACGCTGCGGAACACAAATAAAAATACACGTAGAAATATGTTTGATGATGAATGGGAAAATACTTTTTTTTTTTATAGAGAATATGGATGACGATGCACAATGCTTAATTTGTAATAAAATTATAAGTGAAAAATTTTTATTTATTTATTTTTTTATTTAAAAACCCTAAACAAACACCAGTGAAATATTCGTATTTTAAATAAAAATATTAATTGACCCAGCAATATCTTTACTTATAGAAATAAGTCTGTAGAAAAAGCATAAAAAGTAACTAAAAACTAGTTAAAAATGACCCCCGCAGAAAAAAACCAGTTGAATTAACAGATTTTTAAACTAAATATTTGTAGACTTAAAATAGCAAAAATAAACCTGATGAATAGTAACAAAGTAACAAAAACACCTGCTAACATTAGCAAAACTAATTACTAAATATCTGTACCCAAATAAAATCATAAACATTTTGAAAATTTTAAGTTTTTTTTAATGCAATTAAAAATTTTCCGTTATTAAATCAGAAATTTACAATTATTTAGCAAAAATTTCAGTTGGTTTAACAATTTAACCTGTTATTTGCATTTTACAAAATTCGGGCTAAATTTAGCAAAAAAAAAATGTTAACACAACAGTTTTTGTTTGATATTTTAAGTCTGCAAATATTTAGTTAAAAAATCTCTTAATTCAACTGGTTTTTTCTGCAGAGTCACTTTTATCTAATTTTTAGTACCTTTTTTTTGCTATTTCTACAGACTTATTTCTAGGAGTGTACCAAAATTATATTTGAAATTAATTCTTGTACAGTCATAGAAATGAAAGCTATACTCATAGAAATAAGTCTGTAGAAATAGCAAAAAAAAGTTACTAAAAATTAGTTAAAAATGCCCTTCTAAATTTAGCCCGAATTATGTAAAATTTCTATGAGCGCATTTGTACAGCTTTATTTCTATGAGTGTAGCTTTCTTTCTATGCAAAAAATCTATTTTTTTAAATTGTAACAAAATTTTTTTCACTTGAGTACACACACTAATATGATACAACGCTAAACTGTTTCTGAGCCATGGTGGTTCCCAGGAGCCCTTGTCCGCTTAAGCCGAAATAGAAAAAAATATATATTTTTTAGTTTCAAAGGGGTTCATATATTAAAAAATATATTTTTATGAAATTCACTTTTTTCAAAAAAAATCTTTTTTCTGCAATTGAAATTTATTATCAGTGTACCGTAGAATAAACTTCGTTTTTTCGCTGCTACACACACAAGTATAAATGCAATAGTGTGCGTAAAGAACATCACTGTTTTAGACGGAAAATATAAAACTTCTCAAAAGAGTTTTATTTAATGAAGGCGAAATAAAACTCTCTTCTTAAGAGTTTCATCCGATCTTTTATTTTTACGTTGAAAAATAACTGTTTTGGATGTTTTTTTTTTCTAAGCCACAAAATAACTGTTATAAAGGAACTTTTTTGATATAACTTATAACCGTTACGGTCCCTGAAATTTTTAAATAAAAAAGCATGTTTGAAAGTAAATTTACGTATGAAGTGCCCAAAAATGCTTTTTTTTAATTGCGCAGACACATGTTAGTTTTTTTGTAAAACAATAATTTTTTATTTATTTCATAAAAATTTTGCATAAAATTTTAAAAAATAAAATTTTTAAAATAAAAATTTTAAAAATAATAGAAAAATTGCAAAAAATAAATAAAAAAAAAATAAAGAAAAACTTTGGGTGATTTTTTCCCCCCAAAGAGGTGTAACTATTATTTGTAGTACCACTGCTACCACAATCAATTGCATCTGCCACCATACGGGATTTATATACCACAAGCTGGAATATCTGAATTTGTGGAATTCAATTTCCATATAATCACTGGTTAGAAAAATGAAAACATCAAATTGCATCATATTTTACGTTATATGTTACAGTTAAACATTATTAGATATATATTGATACAATTGTATCCGAATTCGGTCATCATCCAAAGGTATCAAAATATATATACTGTTATGCGAATATATCGAATTACATGTGACATATTTAAGCATATATTGATCGATATGTAATTGAATATTTTTACATATTGTACTATATAAAGTGTAATATAAAGAAGGATATAATAATATAATTGAGATATAATTTTATATAATTTTGTATGAATATATATTTTGTAATATATATATAACCATCTCAAAGATTTTTTATTTGAAAATATGTTCTTCTTAAAAATCGAGAAAATTGTTAAAGTCTTTGAAAAAAATAGAGAGTTTTTTTTTAAAAAATCTTAATCTAACCCGGAATTGTCCGTTTCAAAATTCGAACTTTTTACATATTATATAAGAAGCCTAATATAGTCTATTAAACTGTGGGATACATTAAAGAAAATTGTCATAAATGTTCGGAAGAACGATTTTGCAACCGCTATGCAAATATTTAGTACCCGAAACTATTTGAATAAACAAATATTTTACAATTTTTCTGAACTTTTGCTTAAGATTCAGGCAACTTTACCCAGAAAAAAATAACCTGTATTTGGTAAGCAGTAACTAAATTTTTTTATTTTTTTTTTAAAAGAGAAGCAACACTCAGGATATTCTTCCTATTAATTAATGTGTTGCTTTCTTTGGAAAGGGGATAGTGGAGAGATGAAAGGTGGTGAAAGATGAAGGGCTTCAAACATGGCAACACTGTAATTGCGCGAGATGATAAGTTTTAGAACAGTTGTTGGTAGCCAACTGATGTAGAGTTGCCGAATTTATTGAAGCTTTTTGTTTCATAGCCCTGATTCATTATTTTACTTCGGTGGGGTTAAGTGCTATGGGAATACCGAAGGTGGGCGCATCGATACATATACGTGATAGAAAACTCATACTAAATTGATGTTGTCGTCACCGGGAATCGAACCCGGGACCATCTGTGTAACAGTCCAACGCGCTAACCATTACACCACAACGCCGCTTCACCGTCTTACATACTATAATGCACTTACGGAAGGCATTCTGTAGAGCTTCCCAAAATGCCTTCTTTGAAGAAGTGAATAATACTTAAAATGAAGCAATAATCAATGCATACCATAAACCATTAATATTGTCAACATACCAAAAAAGCGCTTCTTATTGCTTAAGAAGGCAAGAATTTATTGCTTCTAAGTGCACATGAAAGAAGCGCTTTTCACCTGCTTAACAGATAAATATCAAGTGTTACATCGTGAACAAAAATCATGCCTTCTTTATTTGCTTTGGAAACGCATTGTAATTAAATAATGCTTTCTGGAAGCGCTTCTGGGTAATCACTATTTTTTGCTATGTAATTAATACTATACAACTTTTTGTAATAGTTGGTACCTTATATTTTGTACCATGGTACAATTTTAGATCTCAAGTTTATAACATTAGCGTTGGTGTCTTATAATTAATACTTTAACGCATTTGTTTTTGTTGTCGCAAACTCTAATATAAATTGTCTTTAAATGTAAAATATTGTACGTGCTAAATTTCAATAAAATATAGTTAAAAACACTTGAAATGAACATAAATTTTAAAGTTTAATGTGTTGCATTTAAAAAAGTCAAAACATTCAACTTCTCTGCGATAATGTTCTTTAATTAAAACTAACAATTCAAATTAATTAAAGTGTAATAAAATAAATGAAATCATTAACAAAAATATTGTATACAAAACACAAAAACCTTCAATGGAAAGAAAAAAGGTGCATTTGCAATAGTAGAGCTATTAAAATGTTTATATACCATCTCGTCGTCATCATGATGATATTAATCATCATTGCCGTCACTTGTTTATAGACCCCGACCAATTCCCCTTCGTATAAATGTAATTTTTATAATGAAAAAAAAAATATTTATTATAAACTACAAGTCGTAATGAATAATCATTTGTCAAATGTGTCAAATACAAGAACTAACAATTGTACTTTAAAGTACAAAAATCAGTTTTTATATTTTTTTTTCATTTGGAATTAACACTCAATTTATTACAATATTAAATATACTTATTGTATGCATTAAACACACTGAGCACTAAAAGTATACAGATTTGTACAATTCGATTTTTATTATACAGGTGGGCCAAATAAGACCTACCAATGTTAAACCCGAATGACTTTTTTGTTTCTAATATAATTGTGTTTTTTTTTCTTTGCAGGTTATAATTGAGTTCTTGGAAATTTATAGTGGAAAGATACAGTACACAACAACGCATTAAAGTTATCGAATACTTTTATTCTTCTCAAAGATAAATAGTTATGACGCAGCGAAAGTACCGTCAATATTTGAATTCAAGATTAGCCTCCCACAGCCTTCATGATCAGGAAATTGATCAGCCGTTTTGTGGGGCTCTAAAAATCCAAGCGCAACACACCAGCATCAGTAACATCCATCCAAATGCACTGTTTGGTGTGGTGTTATGGCCGATAAGTTATCGGTCCATATGTCTTCGAGAATGAGGATGAAACGCCTGAAATGATTTCCGGGGCTTCTTACAAAACAATGATTTTTTTTTTTTTTTTTTTTTAAAGAGAAGCAACACTCAGGAAATTCTTCCTATTAATTAATGTGCTGCTTTCTTTGGAAAGAGGATAGTGGAGCGATGAAAGGTGGTGAAAGATGAAGGGCTTTCAAACAAGGCAACACTGTAATTGCGCGAGTAGATAAGTCTTTAGAACAGTTGTTGCTCGCCACCTGATGTAGAGTTGGCGAATTTATTGAAGCTTTTTTGTTCATAGCCCTGATTCATTATTTTACTTCGGTGGGGTTAAGTGCTATGGGAACACCGAAGGTGGGCGGCATCGATGCATATAAGTGATTTGTCGTCACCGGGAATCGAACCCGGGACCATCTGTGTAACACGTGATTGTTAACTTTTGCGCCCAATGGTGGGAACAGCATCCCTAATTTGTGGTTCCAATAAGATGGAGCGATCCCTGCGCACACTGCAATGGCAAAATATGGATTTGTTGCGATAAATTTTGGCGAACGTTTGATTTAAAAAAGTTTTGATTTCCCCTTCGCAGCCTCGTTCGCCAGATTTAACTGCGCCCGACTTTTTTTTTATCGGGATATTTAAAACACAAAGTGTATGTAAATTATCCAGAGATAAAGAGCCAATGTTTGTATCGAGCAAAATAGTAGACATTTGTCTGATAGCATATTACATACATGGTCAACCTAAATTTCCATGAAATGTATTTAATACATACGTATTTAACATTGTCGTTCTTATTTCCTTAAACTCCCGATAAAAAAAAAGTTATATCTCAAATAAAAAATGGTACATTTATAATCCGTATGCTCAAATGATAACTTTTCATGAAAAAGTGACACATAATATTATTATATATCAAATTATTCTTAACCTCTTCTTCTTTTCTTAACAAAAAACTTCACTGGTTCCAAAGTTTAAGTTAACTTATTTTCGCAGAATTTTGATAGTTGTTCTAGAACAACCACAAAATATCTATAATTCTCTATTCTTAATATAATATAATACAAACATTTTCCCATACGGTTTTTTAATAAGTTAATCCATAAAGTTGTTTTAATTGAATATATATTAAATTACCATAGAAATATATTTTTTAAATTTTCTATCTGAAAAAAAAACGGACTTTCGGTATTAGTTAATATCTTCAGTTAAAATTTCCTATTTAAAAAAAAGTTGTTATATTATATTGAGTATTGAAATATGTGGAAAAATCTATTGTTTTTACCGATTTTGTCAATTAATGTTTTAACAGTTGAAAATAATCTCAAAATACAATTGTTTTAAACGAAAAGTAAGTAATCCTTTTCTTAAATATTTTTTTTACAAATCCCCCTAAATTGTCCTGAAACTCCGTACATTTACTCTACTCCCAAAAAATTCCCCTAAAATTTATTTGTCCTAAAATCTGATAAAATGTTTAGTTTTTTTTTTCTTAATTCTTTAAATGAAAATGTTAAAATACAGAAATTTTGTTAGAGTTTTACTGTTTTTATTGTCAAAATTTTAAATTTTATTTTAACAGCGCATTGAAGTGACTTAAATTTTACCAACAATCTAAAAAAAAATTTAAAATTATGCTAAAAATTTGATAAAAATAATAATCGAACCGAAAATGTTATCTTATAAAGGCAAAAATTATCACGTTTAATCAGATTTGTACAACCTTAAAATTCCCCCTAACAAATTGTTTGCCAATAAAATTCCCCTAAACGACTAAAAAACCACCTCAATCAGGGGGAAACCCCTTAACTACACAAACACTGGTAGGTATATACAGTAGTCTTTAAGATAAAATATTGAGAGTGTAGTGATTTTGGCACCTTTTTATAGCAGCTTTAATAATTTAATTATTCATTGCTTCAGTTTGCGACTATTTCTGGATTTGTACCCATTTTCCATATGCTGATTATGATTTACTTTTAAACAATACAATTGTACTTAATTAAATTGAAGGGCTTAGTGCAAAACTTGATAAGTCACAAAATTTAAATATTGAAATAATCGCCTTTAAAGTTAACAAAAAAAGTAGAAAATAAGGCTTTAACTAAACCAGACAGTAAGCACACGTAATAGGATCTTAAGGAAGGCTTCCTTCATAAATCAGTTAATGAATAAAAGAAAGAAATCGGAAACTGTTTCAAAACAAAAGATAAGTAAAGAAGTTTATAATCTGAAAAAATGGATAGCTAATTATAAGGTCT
>CM037855.1:109749611-109804870 GCA_021234595.1 Delia radicum | reverse complement strand
AAGTAATGTAGTAATTTTGCAAAAGTTTTATTTTGATTTTTTTTTTCAAGAAAAGGTAGCTGTTATAAGTTCCAAGATGTCTCTTCAATTACATGCCCATCATTGGAAGACAATAAAAATCATTTTATTAAGTCAAAGTTAAGTTTTTAAAGAAATTTAATTTATAATTTTTTTAATTTTGAAGAAAACATATCGTTCAGGCCTTTAGTGCTGTAGGTACTTATAATAAATGCCAAGTTTAAGCATGTATTACAAATATCTACTGCTCGAAAATCCTGCAAAACAGCAATTATTTCCTCAAAATAAAAAACCTTAAATGGAATTTCTTCAAAAATTGTTAAGCCAAATTTATTTAAAAAAATCGTTTTCTCTGTCTCCTAGTCTTCCAGCGATGGACATGTAATAGAAGATCACTTATCTGATTTTATGTTGTAAAATAACAAAAAACTCAGTTCACGCAGCAAACAGGCCTATTTAAAACTTAACAGCTAATGTGCCATGGAAAAAACTATTATTTGAAAAAATGCATGCTCATGTGGCACGCCAATAAGCTATGTGTTGAATTATTTGGAATTAATCTCTCCAAATAAAAAAAACATAGAAAATGAGCTTGTTTCAAACGACTTTTTTTATTTTTCAACTTTGAGTACCAATAAAAATTAGAAATATATACCTATGGCCCTAATATTTTACACTTCGACGATATGTAACAAACCATTCCAATATAGAAAAATTAATAAAGTTATCAAGTAATAATATCAGTTTAAATGGATTTAAAAATGTTTGACATAGCCCATGTAAAAAAAAAAAATGTTTTTTTATTTCGTATCATATATCATTACATCCAAAAAATAGGAACATAATCTGATACAACTTGACATTATTTGATACAATATGTAATCATATATAGTAATTATATATTTTAACATATTGCACTATAAGAAATATAATATAAAGAAAGATATACTTATATATTTGGATTATAATTTTATATGATTTTATATGAATATATATTTTGCAATATATCATTATATATAACTGCATAAAGTAATATATAACTACACTCAAATAAAAAAGTTAGTAAAGTCAACAAAAAATTTTGATTACTCAGCAAAATTGTAGTCAGGAGGGTGCTTGCAAAACCCCCTGTTAAAAATCAGACTTGGGCGACGTCAATTACATTTCAAAATCGTTCACTTGTGAAATTTTTCTATATTATTAATAATTTTAGACATACGCTCACACTTGTGGGCTTAAACGCTTCCTTGGGAAATTTTAAATTTTGGCAATACATGACATGGGACATAATTCCAATATCTGTGTATTTAATTACAGGCCAATTACTTTTTTATGTTCAATTACATGTAATTGGGTGTAATTGAGTAATTGCCCTGTAATTAAATACCCAAATGTTGTTCCTAGTCCCCATGTTTTTTATTAAACATTTTACAAATTTTCCAAGGAAGCGATTAAGCTCACAGGTGTGAGTGTAGGTCTGATATTATTAATGATATAAAAAAATTTCACAAATGAACGATTTTGAAATGTAATTGACGTCGCCTAAGTCTGCTAAAAATAAATAAAATTGTTGCTGAATATTAGTAGACTGAAAAAAACTCAAAAAATTTGTAGAAAAATTATACTTTAGTTTTTTGTGATTTTTTTTAAATAATTTACAATACGTTATAAAATATAAAAATGTTCCTACTCCTAAATTGACGATATGAATTAATGTAAACAATAGAAATAATTATATATAACATAAACAAAATTATCTTTGAACTACTTACAACAATTATTGTCTAAATGATGCTATCTTTTAAAGGAACGCAAATGCCGCAGAGAATTATAGAAACGAAACGAAAAAATAAAACATATACAACCCTTTTTACAAAAAGCAAAAGGAAACAGAAAAATCTACTTAAGATGTATGTCTTTGTCTTTCGCTTTAGTCTGTCTACCTATTGCATATTTGTTTGCAATTTGACCACACAAGATTATTAATATATATAAACATTTAATTTACAAATACACATTTAATCTTTATTAAATTTAAATATTTTATTTTGTCTTTTATTTAAGCCGGTCACGACGCAAAATTTAAGTTGTTGTTTTAATCAACAATTTTGTTTTGTGTATGAAAAACAGATACAAAAATCTTCCATGGTTGATTTTTTTATATTATGTCTTTTCCTCGTCACTACTACAATCGTGACATGCCGCGACATCTAATTCATTCTGAGTATAACTTTCAGTCTGGTTGTCGTTCACACTATTGATGTGCTAATTCACACAATTTTTTTAGCAAACAAAATTAGTTAAACATTAGTAAAATATTAATAAAACATTAGTTCAAAACAGTTAAGTGCTGAATAAGTATAACTAAAATTTAGTTTAAAACATAATGTTAGCCAAAAAACTTGCTGAAAAATAGTATACCTGATTTACAAGATGTTTTACTAACTTTTCTACTAACTTATTTTTATGAGTGCATATTAAAACTTTTTTTACTTGGGAGGCCCAAATACTTAATATCTAATTTTATAAAAGTCAATTTAAAAAAATATATATTTATATATTTTGTCAAATGATAAACTTCTAATAATATATTGCTACACTCAAAGGAAAAGCTTTATCATATTTATAAAATATAACCCTACATAGTCCGTTCTTCTGTAAAAACGATGCTGGTCAGAACCTTACAGTCAATTGTAACCGCTATAGAGCCATGATTACTGACTTTTTTCGTTCATCAATTTAACAACCACGATGTGCAGAAGCTGTGGTTTCAACAAGACGGTGCAACGTGTCACACAGCTCGTGCCACAATTGATTTATTGAACGTTTGGTAACAGCATAGTTTCACGTTTCAGACCCGTAAATTGGCCTCCAAGACTGGACTATTTTCTGTGTGGATATGTGAAGTTGCTAGTCTACACAGATAAGCCCGAAACAATTGACCACTTGGAGGACCACATTCGCTGCGCTATTGCCAATATACGGCCACAAATGTTGGAAAAAGTCATTGAAAATTATACCTCCAGATTACACTACGTCCGAGCTAGCCGTGGCTGTCATATGCCAGAATTCATATTTAATTATAATGCCAGAAGATTATCTTTCGAATAAAGTAAATTTTATGTCAATTGAAAAAATTCATCTTTGTTTTATTCAATTTCAATGTTCTATACCTCTATAAAAACACTCTTTATTAGAGGCAAGGAAATCATAAAAGAATTTGAAATTTTTGCCCCTTCTGAAATCAGCAGCAAACTATATTTTAGCTAACCAATTTGTTGATATTTTAGTTTTTGCTTGGCTTTTTTTGAGTCTAAAAATATTTAGTAAAAATGTTTGCATATTTTTAGCAGAGTAAATTGCTATTTCTAAATAACTAAATTTAACTCGAAAATAACTAAAATTTTGTAAAGTTAACTGCTTTGTTTTTGCTGATCTTATTTTTGGAATATTTATCAAAAAATCTGATAGTTTTAGCAGATTTTTCTGCAACGCCATTTTGAACAAATTTTTAGTGAGTGTATACATGATTTTTTTAATCGATAAATGAAAAGATAACTGAAGGTAAAGTTGTGCTCAAAAAAGGCGAACACATCAAATGAATGTATTATATATGGATAGTGTGTATTAACAAAGAAAACAATATATACTCAAAAAATGGAAAAATTCTAAATTAATACACTGATAATAGAAATTAGTAAAATTTTTTGCTACTAAACATACTAAAAATTAGTATGCATAAACAGATTTTATTTTCATAAATATTAGAAAGATAATAATAGTAAAAATAAATATTAAGTTATAATTTTGTTAAATTTAATTAACAAATTAATCAGCAAAAAAATTTGGAAACATTCTAAATTGAATTTCTATGATTATTCATTATTTCAATTTTTTTTCTTCCTACTTTTGCATCATATTGTTTTATAAAAATACATTGCAATATTTAAACAATACATTTTGTGTTTGTTTAGTTTTTTTTTTCTAACAAAATTTATAACTTTAATTTGTAGTAACATTTTTTTTTATAAATCTTCACCTACACTTGTTAGTTTTAGTCAATCCTCATTCGTAAAGTCTAATAGGTATGTAAGTGTTTGTCTATTGTTGGGATTAGCCAATCCTCAAATAAATTCCATTTTGATTAGGAATTCAAACACACATTTAAACAATTACAATAGTATTACATAGTGTTGTTTTCAAATGTTTGCTATTGGAATGTAATTAATTGTAATGTTTCTACCAATCACAATTTAAGTTGAGTTAAGTTAATTTTGTAATACAATATGATGATTAAAATTGGTCAATATCTGTTACAAGATAACCTACAGAAAGATCAGAAAACAAGGAAGATATTTTTCAAAATTTTATAAATATTTAAAAGAATAAATTAAAATGCAAAATAACAACACAAATCCTTTTCAAAATTCCATGTCTGGTATTTAACACTAGATTTACGGCAATCTGACATATACCTACACCCAGAGAAAAACATAAATAAGTTTCATCAATTTTCGTCCAATGTAACAATTTTATCAATATTTATAAAACATTTCATAAACAACATAAATAATATTGACCATATCATGGTCTCTATGAATTTGTTCTACACAAAAATAATGAAATACTGAAACATTTCATTAATATTATGAAATATATTAAAATGTTTCATAAATACTATGAAACGTTACATTTAAAGAAAATTGATGAAACATTTCTTGGATATGGTGAAGCTTTTTCTTTGATTGTAGATTTACCAAGCCGGCCATTTTGACCGGTAAATGAAAACTGAATTTATTTGTTAAAGCTCGCTAGATTTTACTTTGCTTTGATGACAATGGTTTAGACAGTAAAGTTTTGATTTTGTTGGGGGAATCATAGCACGCAAGGTCTTAGCTTGACAGTTCTTGCAACGCTTCTGGCTGCTCTTCACACCAAAAACGATAATTTCGCTTCTTCACGTATCCATTCAACCAGAAATGAGCTTCGTCGCTAAACACACCTATTCACCAAAAGTTAGCCGCTGTGCTAGTTCGTGTGGCTTCAATTCTTGCACCATCTGTGTTTTAAATGTTTTTACTCACAAATCCTTTCGCAAAATGTTTGCACGTGGTGTAGTAACAGAGACTCAATTGCTGCGATCGGCGCCGAAACGATAAATCACTGTCAATAACAACACTGGCGGATAAAGCTGCTATATTTTCCTCTGTCCGCACTCTACGTATGCGTGTTGGTGGTTTAAAGGCCAATAATGTAAATTTCGGTACCATAAATTTGAAGAAGTGCACGATGCACTTTCTTAACCGGGCATGAATTTTGATAATAAAATTCAATAATCTGCAAGCGTTGTTCGTTTGTAAGTCGATTCATGGTTATATTATAGACCAAACTGAACATGTTTAACTTAACATCTTACACGAACACAGATGAGCTGCCGAAAACAGTGTTGTCAAAAAGAATGTTTCTAAAAAATCACACTTTAGTTTTTTCTTTTTTTTTTAGATATTACATTAATTTATGTCGTCAATGTGGGAGTATGAACAGTTTTATATTTTGTAATGTATTGTAAATTATGTTTTATGATTTTCAGCAAATAAATTAACTAAAGTACAATTTTTCTACAAATTTTTTGAGTTTTTTTCATCGAAGCCACCTGCCGCGTCCCATGGAGGAGAAAACCCCTAAGAGCGGCCGCAGGCCGCCACGCAGAAAAACTAACAAATATTAAAAAAATTTCACTTTTAGCAAAATGAAATATCCCCCAAAATAATTGCATATGAAATAATCTCCAAAGAATTTAAATTTTGGGCTTTATTTCATTGGGGGTTGCTTCATAATGAAATAATCTCCAAACCGTAAGATGAAATAATCCCCAAAAAAAATGAAAAAACCCCCAAACAATTTTACACAATTTTTTTGGGGGTTATTTCATTTTTGGCCGTTGGGGGTTATTTCATTGGGGGTTATTTCGTAGCGCCTCAGCAAAAATGTTATTAGCTTTTACAAAGCATTTTTTAATTTTTAATCAACTAAGTTTTAGCAAAACTTTTGCTAAATCTACTAATTTCGTTGCTAAAAATTTCCTGTCATTAGCAATTTTTTACAAGCACCCTTCTGACTAAAATGTTGCTGAATTTACTAATTATTTTAATATTCATTTTTTATTGTATGAGAGTGAAAAAGGGCGACCATATAAAGCAAAAGCATTTTGAATCATAAAAACCTGATAACAACTTTCGAATAAAGAGCTCTTCAAACTTTCATAATCTTCCAATTTTTTAAATTTTTTTGGAATTTGTAATCGTAAAAAAATCTCTAGTTTTTGAAATTTTTACAACTGAATGTAGGGATGTGTTATGGGCTCTGTGGAGTATGTGTATACAAAGACTTAATCGAATTTTAAGGCTCTCGGGCAATTCCATTTGTGATGTATCATGGAACTCATGAAATATAATATTAATTAATGCTAATTTGGAAAATGTTTACCAGTCTAAATCCACCACTTTTTGGGAAAAAATTAAAAAGTTGCTGTAATTTTCATTCGTATCATATTAGACAATTAATATTGTTAGTTTGACATTGATACGACATGTTTTTTTCGCTTAGCAATTAGTATTGCAAGTCTCATATGTGAAAGTATCTCTATTTGAAAGCATTAACTCAATCATACTTTCCAGATATATAAAGCCATGCTTCATTAAAAAAACTTTTAGAATTTTATGTTGCCTTAGAGCGCCCTCTAGTGGAAATATTTGCAACTAAAGTTAAAATTTAGACAGCTTATAAATCCTAGACGGTTAAAGTTATTTTAAAATAAAAATTTTGTAAAATTTGTGATTAAAAAATATGTGAAAAAAATAATTTTTTTAAGTTAACCGATATTTAGATTTTTTTGACAAAAATATTGTGTTTTTTTTTACCATTGCCATATGGCAAACCATGTAGCATTTTAATAAAAACCATCCATTATTTATGTTTTGAGTGAAAACGGAATACATTTTGGAATATTTTAGACTTTGTGTATTTGAAAACTTCATCGTTCTATCGGTCCGATTTTCAAAAACTGTGAACAACCCATGAACTAATCTTTTTACAGAGAAATACATTTTCATACCTTTTCATCAAACTAAAAATCAAAAGTATAAATGATTAGGCTTTTTATATTTTTAAATAATTTTTGAAAAAAGTTCCGCAAAAAAAGTCAAAAATTAATTTTTTCAAATAATTATTCAGCAGCTCTGAATAACAATATTCGATAACAGACAATATTTCGATAACAGACAAGATAATGAATAATTTTAAGTTTTTTAAATCACTTAGTTATATTTTTCAGTAAAAACTGCAGCTATTTAAAAGTAATGGGTCAAAAATGAGTTAATATTTCCGTGGTATTTAGTTTCAAGAATCTGTTGTAAACTGTAGGTAGAAATAGTATTATTTTTCTTATTTGGTAGCACAAAGCTCCTCGGTTGTTGCGATTTCATTAAAATCTAAAATCGATCCACCTTAATTTACGACTTTTGTTGAATAAAAAAAAATAATTTATTCTTGTTCGCTATCTTCACAAACGTTTTCTATCCAGACTCGTTGACATACATTATTTTGATTTTATTTGATTTGATTTAACAATTATATTCAGTTTTATCAAACTGAACTTGGTAACAGATCCACGTTTGTTTATCTTTTTTTTGCTCGCCAATATTTTAAACATTTCATAATATTTTATCATTAGCACATTTTGGTTTAACAATTTTAACCTTGACATTTGAACATAAATATTATTCTGGTATTTATTGGTATATTCCTCTCTATTTCACATGTATGTCAAAATTTTTCTTAAATAAAAATGCACACAAATTATAAAATGTAGATTTAAGTATCACAAAAAAAAAAAACAGGATGCGGAACATGTTTAGCATGCTTAAAAGAGACATTTATTTTATAAAATATTTTATTTCGATTTAATTTAATTTTTGAGGAAGGTATAAAAGCGTTAATATTTAAAAATATCTAACACTTTTAGTTTTGTGTTCATCTCGGCATATTTTTTATTGCAATCTCACGCGTTTTTAAAAACAAATCTGCAAAAAAAAATGTATAAATTTGTAAGTGTTATAAACAACTTTTGAATTAATACAAATAATTTCAGTTATTTCAATGTGAATTTTGTTATATTGAAAAATTAAGTGAAAAAAAATAAAACTGTTTTTTATCAATAAATGTATAATTGTTTAAATTGAAAAGAAGTTCCGAGAAAGCGGAAATACAAATAAAGTTGCTTACTTATAAAAAAAAAGTAGAAGTTTTCTTTAAAACACAAATTAGAAAAAGAGTGATTTTTTTTAAAATACTAAAACAAAATCTGTTTTTTTGAAATAAATTTATTTGCTTAAAAACGATGCATTAAGTTATGTGGCATTCACACATAAAGGAATAACAAGCGTTTTGCCAAAAAGAGTGAAAATGATAATAAAAAATTTGTAATATAACAAAGAGCTTTAATACGTGTTTTGCCAAAACACCTGGTTATCATTTGGGTGCTAATGTGGCTTGAAATACGAAGTAATTCCCTTGCATTGTTATAGGATAAGTAACTAAGACTGACTTTATTTAAATTTTGAAATAAATATCAATAAATTTGGAAATATATATCAACCTACTTCTTTGTGACAAAAAAAAACTCCAAAATCTAAAAAAATAGTGATTAAAAAAAATTAAACATCATTCAGTCCTTGAGAAATCGCCAAAAATCTGACAAATGTGTTCCTATTTGCATTATTTTTTGAACATTTTAACTTTTTTGGATTTTGCAACTCTTGAAGCGAAATATTTATGCTTTTTCAACAAAAGATTTTTTAATTTTTTTTATAATTTTATGGCGTCGCTGGCATGTATTTTGTACTTAATAGTTGTGAAGAAACAAATTTAGTGATTAAAAAAAATTAAACATCATTCAGTCCTTGAGAAATCGCCAAAAATGTGACCAAGGGTGTTCCGATTTGCATTATTTTGTGAACATTTTAACTTTTTTTTCGATTTTGCAACTCTTGAAGCGAAATATTTATGCTTTTTCACCAAACATTTTTTTAATTTTTTTTATAATTTTATGGCGTCGCTGGCATGTATTTTGTGCGAAAAGATGTGATGAAATAAATTGTTTAGATTTTTTTTTTTTAGGTCTACTTTTTACAAAACCAGAGAAATCACTACTCAAGAGTTTCAGCATACCTAAAACAAAATTTCGAGTACAAAAAAATATTTGATGACAATAAAAATGTATGGCATTTGAAAAAAGCCATCGTTTGGCAGCTAAATAAAATCTTAGGGCACTAAAATAACTTTCCACTTCCGTTGTTCATTGTAACAATGAAATAAAATAGGAGAAAAAAAAATTATTTTGTTTTAGTTTTTAAAGTTTTAAATATTTTTTCTTAAGTGGTAATAGTCGTATTAGTATCATCAAATTTATATCAGATGCCCATCTAACAAAATGTATTTCACGCTAATACGATGCCTAATGGAGTTATTAAGGTTTGAAATTTAAAAGAGAAGATTATTCTTAAATAAATAGATGCATAAAACAACTTTAATCAGAAAAAATGTATGCATTGGCGTTGCGACCTATTATTTCTAAATGACTTTAGCACGCAGATCACGAATATGGCCTTAGACTAAAAATTTTCTGAAAATTTTGATATAAAATTGATGTTTTTTTTTAAAAGAAATTAATTAAGTGATTTTATATTCACATAAAACAAAAATAGCAACTAATTGTTATGGTTTTAGAGGCTTAAAGTCCATAACTTAAAACCATATTAAAAGTTATTAGTAATTAATTAAGAAATTACAAAAAATAAATGATTTTTGGTAAAAGTCACGGATATTTCAAAAACCGAAGCTAATATTGAAATTTGGTGTTCACATTAGTGATCTCTAAAATATATCAGAATTGATATGTGCCATGTCCGATTGCATTTTTACCCCCGAATTCATAAAAATATTAAACAGCTTTACAAATATATTTTAGTTAAAACACAAATGTTAGCCCTAAAACTGTATTTATAAACGAATAGTAACTTTTACATAATTAGGTATTTCAAGCTAATATTCGTTTTAAGGCATAAAATGTGTTTTAACTAAAATCTATTTGCAGTCTGAATTAAAATTTGCTATGAATACAGACATTAGTGTTTAACTGTTTAACTGTTCAATTAGTTTTTTGTTTTTTTTTTTGTATATGTTTTCAATTTCCTTTGTCGACTCTCACTTATCATTGAATTTATTTAAATTAACAAGATTTCAGGTAATTCCCATTGGTAAGGGCAAAAAATGGATATCCTTGGCGGTCTGGCCAAACCGTTCATGCTAGGAACTTGAAATTTGGTACGTGAGTTTTTAATCCGAAGTAGACATCTGTTTAGAGCGGATTTACGAAAATTCATCGGGAAAATAAATAAAGGGTTGAAAGTAAAATAAAAAAAAAAAATATATATGTTTATTGAAATGTGAACTAGCTCACTTTATGATACTTTTTGAATTTTTGGCTAGGAACATGGTTAAAAGCAGGGATTAATGTTGGGAAAACTCTTGAAGGCCAGGCCAAACCACTAAAGCGAAGAACTTTGAATTTGGTATGTGGGTTCCTTATAGGCGGCATTGACAAACTGTCGAAGATAGGATCTCAAAATTTCGTATATGGGTTCTTTATCAGGAGCAGACATCTTCATAGAGCGGACATCTGTATTGACAGGATTTGTGAAACTCCCACCAGAAGCAGCAAAAAGGGAAACGTCTCACATTTTTGCTTCATTAGGAAGCAAAAACCCTCTGTGTACAGAGGGTTTTTGGAAATTCGGTATACTGGATAATTAACCTGAGTAGACATATGTTTAGAACGTATTTTGGAAAATTTTTACGGGGAGTTGCAAAAGTGGCAAAAGACCTCCCCCTTTGCGGCCTGCACAACCCCCTTATTCCCGAAATTTTTAATTTAAAATTTATGTCCAAGATCGTAATCAATTAGAATTTAAAGTATCTGAATCTATCCATTCCTTAGCTGCTTAAGAGAGGATCTTGAAATATGGTATGTGGGTTCCTGAATCCGTGTAAACATTACCTCAGAAGAAATTTTGGGAAATTCTCATAATGAGAGCCAAATAGGTGGTATAGTCTGAACTTGACGGTCTAGCAAAACCGCTTAAGCGACGTACCTGAAGTTTCATGAGTCGTTTTTTAATGGCTTAAATTTTTAAATTTAAATAATATATTCCTTGGAATATATCTTAAAATACTGTTAGGTTTCTTTTTTTTTTGGTACAAAGGTGAAAAATTAAAATTTGATAAGTTTGTACTTTTCAACGCCTTAGACGTGACATATGGAAATTCCTGGTATTAGTTGTTAAAAATATCCCCACTGACATCAGGTCGCCTGGATTTTCCCTCTTTCTGCCCCTCCCCGTGCGAATTTCCAAATACCAGTCAATATAGATATCAACTAGTGATAAGGTACCCCCACACATCAAATTTCAAGTTCCTCTCTTAGAGGTTTGGGCAGGCCACGAAGGGAGAGACTTTTCTGCTTACTGCCCTCCCCGTAAGAACTTCTCAAAATCCACTCTATACAGATGTCTACTCCTAATTAGGAATCCAAATACCAAATTGCAAGGTCGTAGCTTGGCACAGTGTGATATATCACAACATTTTTGGAAATATTTCGGACATTTCTTGCTTAGTTGTACGATTGTCATGCATTTTTGAACATGCATAAGAGAAGTAATATCGAGCTTAAAGTTGGATTTTTAAACTTCCAGACTACCCGTGGGCGGCAATATGACCACCCAAAGTAAGGAACTTTTTGCATACAAAATTTTAAGTGTTCGCCATTTTTTTGATTCTACTCCGATTTTCAAAAACTAAACACATTTGTAATCTGCTAGTAGAGGCAAACAAAAAATATGCTTACATATGTGGGCTATCTCCCGAGTTATTCCCATGTGCAGGAACGCTCTATAGCAGCAATGACTTCTTCTGTACGACGTCTCTGTGGATCCATATTATCATTTAGAGTAAAGGTGGTCCGAAAACGTTCCATAGTTAATCGAATTAATTGCTCTGGTGGACGATTATGTTGACCGTAATATGGACGTAGTACGTTTTTCAAAATAATTAATTGATTTTGAAAATAAATTTGCACAATTTGGAAGCGTTGTTCAGGAGTCAATCTATTCATGTTGAAATGACAAACCGAACTAAACATAAATCACTTGACAGCTGACAAAATGTCTGCCAGTTAAAAAAGTGTTGCCAACTTAAAGTTCTATACCTGAATAAAAAATACCCTTTAGTAACCTATGAAAAGAGTTTTTATTTTTTAAACAAACTAGCCAATTTTATTGCTACTTTTAGTATTGAGAATCGTCATCAGTGTGGCATCAGAATTCACAAGAGAATGCCTTGCAAAACTTCACTGCCTTGAACTAGGATATTAAATGTCGATGTTTGCCAAATGAGACATGAGTTTTATATTTGAGATATAACATTTTTTTATCATGATATGACATAAAAACCTTATATTGTAGACTATTGAACCATGCGTACACCTTCCACTTTTTTGGAAATTTTTTTAAAGTTGTTCCGTTTTGTTATTAGTATCGTACAGGACAATAAATATGGTTAGTTTAAAAATATTCCGTCACACGTTTTCCAGTAACGGGACAGTTGGCATGAAAAGTCTCATATATTTCTGAATGTTGTTTTAAAATATTAAGTTCTTAACTTCCCAAACAATATAAATCAATCATACGTTGACAACCATTAACTGAATTTTGTTTTTATTTGAAATAATCACTTAAAATTACTGCTATTTAATTTATTTCATGGCTTATAAAAATAGCACTTAATGGTAATCAACTTATGACTCTAAAATTTTTTATTAGTTTTATGATATTCAAATAATTATTTTTTTTAACTCAATATATTAAACTAATGATCGTTAACAAATTATATTTTAATAATTATAGTTAATTCTATTGGCTTGTATTGCCACCGTAGCCTTCGTTAATGCCGCACCAGCCACTGAACGTGATGTAGAGCATGAAGTCGTGCCAATTTTAAAATCTGAAATCAATAAAAATGATGATGGTTCCTATCAAGTTTCCTATGCAGGTGGTGATGGTACATCACGCGACGAAACAGCCTCTGTCACGAATGCCGGCACCGATGATCAAACTTTAGAAGTTAAAGGTTCGTACAAATACATCGATGATGAGGGTCAAGAAGTTGAAGTTTTGTATACAGCTGGTGTAAATGGTTTTGTTCCTTATGGCAAAACTATCAATGCTGAAATTTCTGCTGTAGCTGAAGCTGCTAAAGATTTACCCAAAGAGGAAAAATCGGAGAAATTGGAAAAGAAAACTCAAAAATCGTAAATAATATCTAGTCATCTTTAAAAGATTAAAAAAAGGCAACAAAATTAAAAGTTTTATATGCGTTTTTAACAGAGTTTTTGTTTCTAAATGTTATATTTTAAGTTTAAAATTGTAGTAAATTTTTATAATTATTATGTTGTTAAAATTTGTACATATGTATGGTTTATGTCTGTAAAAATGTATGATGTGTGTTTTAGCCAGCGTGTATATTTAAGAATAAAAAAAAAATATTTGTGTAAACCAAAAAATCTATGTTTTTGCTGTTGTGAGAAAAATTGCTTATACAAAATGAAAAGAAATGGCAAAAGATCTGAAAATGTAAGTGATATAGATACAAAAAAAGGACAAAAGTTTTCGCTTGTGTTTATTAAAACATGCCAATAAGTAATATCTGATTGAAGATTATTGTAATTTATAATGTGAGCAAGATTATTATAATCGCTGCTTGTGCACAAAATGATTTATTGTAATTTTTCAAAAATTATTTTTCGTAAATTTCCAGTAATTTTCAAAATCTCCTTTGAATAATTTGATTCTTCAATATCCGTGATTGTTTTAAATAATTTTGTCAAAAGACAAAAAATAATGTAGTATGCTTCACTATACTATAATACATACACTCAGAGGTATCATTTGCGGCTCCATTGTGGTAGGGGGGAGAGAAAATCAGCCCCTCAGCAAAATCGACAAAAAAAGGAAAAAAAGGGGGAAAAGAAAATAGGGGAAAAAAGCAGAGAAAAAGAAAGAAGTAAGAACAAATAAAAAATTTGTTATGCATAATTAGATGAAATAGGAAAAGTTATCAATTGGCAAACACGTAAATTTCGTTTCTAACTAGATACCTACCTACTTTTTTATATTTTATATTCGCGGCCTTCTGATCGAGTTCTTGATTCCAGAGAACCAGAAATATGCTCTAAACAATCGATTTCATGTCCATAAAAAATCCAATAAAAGAGGAAAAATATGATATAAACACATATTTTTCTTTAAAAATCCGTATTTTAAAGCTTACTTTATAGTACAGTTGAACTTACAAAGCAAAACTTTGGTAGTGGGTGCGATAAAGTAATGCATTACCTTCTAATGTGTACTCCATACCTGTAGTATTATTTTCCAACAATAACTAATGAGTTACCGATAATTGAACACTCATGGATTACCTTGTAATAATACCTCATTACATTTTACATTACTTCAAAACATAAAACAATGACTTGTCGATCATTAATTACATAATGCATGAATTATAAACGTAAAGTAATTATTAATATATATTTTTGAAAATCTATTTATAGACACATTACTTTGTTATTTTTTGTAATCATGAGGTAAGGTGTATATTTTTGATATCACGAACGAAAATACGAAGCACAACAACTCATTTACATTTTAAGCAATAAAATATTATATGTATCGATAGCTCAGTTGGTAAAGCTCTCGCCTAACTAATTGTTAAATACCAGAGACCCCAGGTTCGAATCACAGCATGACCACGTAATTTATTTAATAAAAAAAAAATTATTTATTTAATTAAAAAAAAAATATATGTAAAACAAAAAATTGTATGCATTTTTTTTATGAAAATCTATTTATAGGCACATTACTTTTTCCCCACCATGTAACCATATAAGTAACCATTTACTTTACCCCCTACAAGGCAATGAGTCCACCCATTACTTTTAGGCTCATCGCCTGTAAAATACATCAGTGAAGTAAGGAGTAATGTAACGCGTGAAGCCCTATTGCGATACATTACTTTACCCATGATTTGGTAATGTGTGGTTTTGCTGGGTACTTTTGTGAAATTTATTTCAACTGATAACAAAATAGTAGATAAAAAATTCTTAAATCTTACTTTTGTGAATTTATTTCAACTGATAAAAAAAGAGTAGATAAAAAATTCTTAAAGCTGAAAATTCAAACTTTGCAAAAATGGTTATAATTTTCAAAATACAAGTTAATAATGTCGATTTGGACAACATATGGCATAACTATCTCATATGGTTTTTGAAAAAAATAACAAATATGGTATTTTGGAGGGCAAACATCTGTCATTACAATTCAGTATTCGATAGACGCCAAAGTGTGAACACACATTTTTTTCAATCGCTATAATAATGTTGAATTTTTTGCCTAAAAAGATGTTTTGCGGGGAAGTCTTAATTTGAAGAAAACGGTTTGCTGAAAGTTATCGATTGTTGGTAGAAGCTTGCGGTCAACATTCACCAACTCAAAAAACTTGTGAACGATGGTTTGCGCGATTCAAATGTGGTGATTTCGACACAGAAGACAAGGAGAGGCCCGGTAAGTTTGAAGATGAGGAATTGGAAGCATTACTCCACGAAGATTGTTGTCAAACGCTGAAAGAACTTGCATTATCGTTCTGAGTCACACAACAAGACATTTATCTACGTTTTAAAAGCATTGGGGCTGATTCAAAAGCAATGAAATTGGGCCCCCATGTGAATTGAAGCCGAGAGACGTGAAAGGCATGTCGGAAATGCTGGTTAAACGCTACAATAAGAAGTATTTTTTGCATCGTATTGTTACTGGTGATGAAAATTAATACATTACGATAAAACCAAGCGTAAAAAATTATATATAAAGCCTGGCCAACCAGCCAAATCAACGCCGAAGCCGAATATCAATGGTGCAAGGAAATGCTCTGTATTTGGTGGGATCAGATGCAGAACGCTCTTATTGGAATACGCTTCACGTCAGAACAGGGTATCAGAAATTAGCTTTATTCATTTTTTACCTTAAAACCGGAGCAGTTCTTTTGGCGCTGAATCCATATGGTAATAGAAAGATGGGATAAAGTAGTGGCTAACAATGTACAATAGTTTGAATAATGTATCAATTAATTTTTTTTTATTATTATAATAATTGCATTTTTCAAGCAAAAAAATCACATTATTAACTTATAGTGTTACAACTCAAAAATTTGGAAAAAAAAACATTGGGTTTTCAAAAAAAAAAAAAACCGAAAAATATGATAAGTGCAAACTATTAAAAAATATTCTCTAATAAATCGATGGCTTAATTCGTCAATTGTTCTGAAAAGGATAAATATCTCATCCATTTCGCAATAGGACGCACAGAAAAAAACATGAAGAAGCATATTTCTAGTTGCCCTGATTATTACACTTTGAACAGCTGTTCGACACCTGTTGGTTGGATATTATAAAAAGTACGAGTGAATAGACAAAAAAGTATCTTAGGTAGAAAATTGGAAATATTTAGTGATTTATAAATAAATTTAATTAAATAAACTTTTCAAGTCATGATATATATAAAATCTTAATCCTCCATAGATGTTTAGAACTATGACATTTGTAACATAATTTTTAGCTATTAACGTGAAAATGTCTTGAATTATAAAAAAAAAAAAAAAAATTAAGAATTTTTTGAACTTTATGGTTAAAATTTCAAATATATTTTTTATGTGGAATTTTTCCTATTTTGTCTGACTTCAGTGGGGTTAAGAGCTATGGACTCATACCATATAAAATCATTAAAAAAAATCATTTTAGACCTCAATCCTTTTCAATATTAACCGAACTTGGTATAAATGGTAAGTATGACATAGTCAAAATTTTATGTTTATAGCTCCTACGGTTGTGGAAATATCAAATTTCAACAAACAAAAAAAATCAAAAATTTAACAAAAGTAGTCGTATGAAATCGTTTATATATATATTAACGGCTAAATCAACGTGATTTATTGATACCTGATTTTAAAGCTACACTCATAAAAAAAAGTTTGTAAAGTCAGCAAAAAATTTTGCTGAGTCAGCAAAATTTTAGTCAGGAGGATGCTAGCAAAAAAGTTGCTAATGTCAGCAAAATTTTTGCTGAAAATCAGCGAGCTGATTTTTAGCAACAAAATTTGTAGATTCAGCAAAAGTTTTGCTAACACTTAGTAGATTAGAAATAAAAAAGCGTTGGTAAAAATTAATAAATTTTTTGCTGAATTTTAGTAGACTGAAAAAAAACGCAAAAATTTGTAGAAAAATTGTAATTTAGTTAATTTATTTGCTGAAAATCATAAAACATATTTTTGTGATTCTTTTAAAAATAATTTACTATAATAACGAAATATAACAATTTTAATTTTCCCACATTGACGACATGAATTAATTTAATATCTGAAAATATATAGAAATAAATATATATAACATAACAAAAATTTTCTTTCAACTACTTACATCAATGGTTGTCTTAATGATGCTATGACGAAACTGCCGAAGATATTTCTAGAAACGAAACGAAAAAATAAACAAAACAAACGAAACGAAAAAAACAACCCTTTTTTTGCAATAAGAAAAAGAAACCATACAAATCTACCTAAGATGTGTGTTTTTGTCTTTCTCTTTACTCTGTCTACATGTCTGTATATGTTTTTTCATGGTTGATTTTTTTACTTGTCTTGTTAGAGTTGTACTTTTAATATCATTTTCCTCTTCTCTACTACATCTTGACATGCCGCGACATCTGCTTATCAGCACAATTTTTTTTAGCAAAATTAATTAGTAAAACATTAGTATATTAGTAAAGCATTAGTATAAAACAGTTAAGTGCTGAATAAGTATAACAAAAATTTTAGCTGAAAACACGATTTTAGCAAAAATATTTGCTAAAAAATAGTATACCTGATTTACAAGACGTTTTACTAACTTTTCTACTAACTTATTTTTTTGAGTGTACTGTTGTCGTGCTTCAAACAAAATTAAAAAAAATTATTTTTTGAAGGTAAAATACATTTTTTAAAAGTCCGCGGATCAAAACGTAGTATTTCAAAAAACGGTTTTTTAAATTCTTAAAAAAAATATTTTTGCCTCAAATTATTTCTCTATATGTCGTTGCCAAATCCCTTATGGAACTCTCCAAAAAATCCAAACGAAGCCAAAGTTGTGAATAAAAATCAGAAAAACAATACTAAATGTAGTAGAAAAAATTTTTAACAAAAAAAAGCATTTTCTTTAAAAAAATAAAAATCAAAGTTAGCTCATATGTTTTTAACGGCTTAAACTACAAGAGTCATTACATAGTGGTCTTACTGGTATAGAAAGTTATTCACTTTTTGAAGACAAAATGAATTTTTTTTAAATCCGTGGTTCAAACCGCTGTACTTCAAAAACCTGGATTTCCAAAAGCTGTAAGCAAATATATTTTAATTATAAATAATTCTTCTATACCGTTGCAAAATCCGTGCATGGTACTCCAGCGAGCTACAATGTTATCGGTTTTTAATTATATTTTTTGTAAAATGTATGCATAACTTTTTAGTTCCAAAAAGTTATTTGGCTACGGCTTAGTGGAATAATTTATAATTAACATATTTACATTATGAATAATTAATTAGAATTAAGATATAAAAAATTAAATTCGAGCTAAGTTTTCAAAACTTTTTTGGGGTTTTGGTCTACTGACAGTCTAGTTTCAGTTCCAGTTGCTCTCGTTATGGATGAAATTTCTTGTTTCAGAGTGTAATCAAGGGTCATTGACATTTTTGAAAGATTTTTCATAACAAACTTTGTTTCATAAAAAAAATTATTAAACCGGAATATATATATAACGGGTTTTTGTGAAATTCAATTGCTTTTTTTCGAATTATTGGAGCGTAATGGGTTTGGTTCTTTATTAATAAATAGTATACACATTACAGAGTTTTTGACAACATTTTTTTTTTTTTTTTTGTCAGTAAGATAAATGGGTCATAATTTACAGCGGGTTCAACATTTTTCTCCAAAACATGTATCCATTAAAGTTTACCAGCTGTGAAACGGCAATTGCCGATGAAAAAAAAAATTATTTGAATTGCAAGATTCGCAATTTGACAATCCGCTAAAAATACGAAAAAAATTTTAAAATAACAAAAACTTTCGTAAAATACGCGATTATTTATTCATTTTACAAAATATATCCTAGTTTTGACATTTTTTTTCGTATCTATAGCATGGATTATTATGAGTGTATGATATTAGCTCACGTACTAAAAAAAATTAGAAATGTAATAACTACATTTCGTTAGACCGGTTGAAAAGCAATACAATGGATCAATAAAATATTCATCCCAGAAGATGTTGGAAAAAACACCAACGAAACGTCGGATGGACCATTAAAAAAAATAAAAAACTGGACCTTAAAAGCCCGTTTTTAGACAAATCTAAAAAACAATCAAGAATTTAAAATAGAAAATAAATAAATATTTTAATTTAGACAGCTGTGAATTTTTAAGTTTTAATACGTTATTTCTATCCCTGCACATAACGAACAAAACAAAAAAAAAAATCGCCATAAAAGGCGATGCTGAAATTGGGTTGATAGAGAGTGTACACAAAAATTACGATTATTACAATTTGTGCGAATTTTCCGATTTGGAATGTAATTGTCTTGAATTTTCTTTCTCAGAACTTTTTAAGGACCATAACGATAAAAACAAAAAAAGAGTTACACTTATCCTTCGTTCGAATCGTTTTAGTTATGATCTTAAGTTCTGCAAAAAATTATAAAAACATACTTTCAGTTTTTTTCCGAGTTTTTCAATTTTCCGGTGCCTTTTCCAAGTTTTCTTTCCTTTAGAACCATATTCAGGATATTACAAAACTTACAGACAAAATCTATCCAAATTGACCCAGCTGTTCTGAAGAAATGCGCTTACCAACAAACATCATTTGATTTCCATTTATATAGAAGCAGCTAGAAATAAAGTAATGATCTCAAAATTTTTTGAAAATCTAGACTCATTATTTTTTCTAACTCTAGTAAGTACCTACATAACACTTTTGCAAGCAAGTCATTTATGTTTTTATCTATCAAGTATTAAAGGCCGAGATTGCTAAGATGGTAGTGCGACTGACTGACAACCAGTAGCCCCATGTTCAAATCCCGTGCAAGCATATTTTATAAAAAAAAACAAAATTTAAACAAAAATAATAGTTTTTTTAGTTTTTTCAAAATTTATTTTTACACTCAGTATTTTTGTCTATACTACTAATCATATAGGTAACAACATACCTTTGGATTTTTCGTAATGTGTTCAGTAATGATATGTTATTAATTTGCACGACAGCCCCATATAAAAGGAATGGTATAGTAATGACAATTTTAAGTACTTGCCATTACCAAATATGTACTTGTGTATCTACTTATATGGTAATGCTTTTCTATGATGGGTAGTTCATTTTTTCAAATTCTAGTTTCAGACTCGTGAGCTGTCATGAGCACTCGTAAGAGCATGTAAGTACGTTTTACATATAAAGATACACGCAGAAAACGAACAACAGAACATGAAACACTTAGCCTGTTTTTCAGATTTTGAATTTTTAATATAACTTATTTCCTTACAAAAATATTGTAAATTGAAATTGAGGTTATAACTGCAATTTTTATCATCAAGTTCAGCCAACAATAATTTTAAAGAAAAATAAGATATCTTAAAAATTTAAAAACTGCAAAAAATGGTAAGAGTAGTGTGTTCAGATAACGTTACAAGTATTATGAAAAATATATTTCAGGAAGCTGAAAAATCTTAGCATATTGATCAAAAACGACACTTTTCCCGTAAATATAGCTCGAACGCCTGCTGTCAAAGAAAAATTCTAAGACCAGCTTTGAATTCAACGTACCTTATAGCTTTAGGAAAGTATACGTTAGTTCTAGTGTCAAAGATTTTTCGGCCTTAATCTTTAGGTGTAAAAAGAACTTATATGTATTCACGAGTGTCAGTCATTTGTAATACAAAATAAATTTTTTACTAACATGGTAGTTCATTTAAAAAAACAAACAACATCAAATGACTGTTTTACGATTTTACATTAATTTTTACAGTAGTTTTTTGTTATTTAAAAAACAATTTTTGTGGGCGTTGTGGTGTAATGGTTAGCGCGTTGGACTTTTACACAGAAGGTCCCGGGTTCGATCCCCGGTGCCGGCAACATCAAATTAATATGTATGAGTTTTTTCTATCCCTCATACGTATCGCAATGTCCACCTTCGGTGTTCCCATAGCAATTAACCCCACCGAAGTAAAATAATGAATCAGGGCTATGAACCAAAAAGCTTCAATAAGTTCGCCAACTCTCCATCAGGTGGCGAGCAACAACTGTTCTAAGATTTATCATATCGCGCAATTACAGTGTTGCCATGTCTGAAGCCCTTCATCTTTTCCCACCTTTCATCTCTATACTATCCCTTTCCAAAGAAAGCAACACACTAAAAATATAGGAAGTATTTCCCGAGTGTTGCCTCTCTTTAAAAAAAAAAAAATTACAATGTAAGTTGAATTTACTGAAATGTAAATCGCCCTTTCTTTAACTAAAATTTCATTTGGTTCTAACTACATTTGCAGTGGTCTTTACCTACATAGTATTCTAAGTGTGTTAATAAATTTTCCATAATAGACAAGAACACTTTTAGTAATGCATAAACCATTTAGAAAAATCTAAAACTTGCGAAAAAACAAAAAAAAAAAAAAAGAATATATGTCGAACTTTAGCAAAAATTATTAGAATTTTTTTTTTTTTATTTTCTTAATTAATAATCATATAATTACAAATTATATACTATTACCCTAACATAGCACTAGCTACTATGGCCTTCGGTGCGTTGTAGCGAAAACAGACCAGTGCCTATAGTTTAATCAAACCGACGACCCCCGCTCTGATAAGCCAGCACGCTACCAACTGTTATGAAAATTAAACTTTTAAACTTTTTTATAAAGGGTCCGCCAAATAAATTTTTTTCTTGAAAATGCTATAAAAAAAAAACTACTGAATATTTTCTCAAATTTCTTTTTTTATTTGAAAGTACAATCCTTCCGGTTAATAATGGACAATAATTTCATTCAAATTGCTGCCTCGGCTGGCCATGCAGTAGCCTACACGATCGGTCCAATTTTTAAGCACATTATCGATTGTGTGCAGCTGTATTTTTTTTTTTTTTTTTTTTTTTAAAAAGAGAGGCAACACTCAGGAAATACTTCCTATATATTTAGTGTGTTGCTTTCTTTGGAAAGGGATAGTATAGAGATGAAAGGTGGGGAAAGATGAAGGGCTTCAGACATGGCAACACTGTAATTGCGCGAGATGATAAGTCTTAGAACAGTTGTTGCTCGCCACCTGATGGAGAGTTGGCGAACTTATTGAACACTTATCTTTGACGGCACCCCAAAAATAATAGTCCAACAGTGTCAAGTCGCAGCTCCGAGGTGGCCAAACGACATAAGCTCTGCGGCTGATAATGCGATCTTCAAAAACAGGGCGCAAACCATCGAGTGTAGCTTCGGCTGTGTGCCACGTAGCGCCGTCCTATTGAAAACAAATGTTGCCAATATCCCCCTCTTCAATTTTTGTGAACAAAAATTCGTGCTTCTCATCTTCCAAAATCCGTACGTAATTTTCGCACACATTCTGCAACATTACCATGATTTTCAAAGTAATGTCGCAATATTTCCCAGCGTTGTTCAAGCGTATACACAACCATATTCGTTCAGCGTAAGGATAAAACTAATTATCTGTCAAATCAGACATGAGCTAAGTGTTACCATTCACGAAATAAGCACTAGTTGAAAAAAAAACGTTAGATGGCGGGCTCTTTATTTGTTATATTTTTAATGGACTCAATTAGTTTTATTAAAATTATGAATAGGTTTCTTACAATCTTCAAAATTCCGACGGGAATAATTCCTAAAAATTTGCTTGTTATTCACTTTTAATGGTAAAAAAAAAAATTATACTTTATGTTTGCCCTTTTTTCCAACGATCCAATAAAACCAGGAAAAAAGTATGCATTAAAATTTAATCTTTTGTAAAACAGAGATAGAGCAAATTAAAATTGATAACACGAAAAAATACAATGTTCGACTATAGTGAACGGGCCACATTTTTCAAAATTATATCATTTCACGATAGAAAAATTAATCAAATTAAGTTCCCAAAAAAACCCATGTTACATTTGAGGTTTAAATAAAATTTTATTATCTCACATTCTTACATAACACCGAAAGAATACAAATACATAAATCGTGTGTCTGTTGTTTTGTTTTATTTTTTTTTTTGATTTTCTACAAATGAATACAAATTAGAAGAATTAACAAAATTCGTTTAAACAATTTGTTATTTTTGAAACAAAAAAAAATTAAAAAAATAAAAGACTCTTCAAAATGATTGTGGTATAGAACAACACTTTAACATTTTAATTATTAGTTAGTTACCAACTAAATAATACTTGATGATTTATTGATCAATATAATTAAACGTATATCATAAATAAAAGAGCATCGGAACATAAATAAATTAAAAATATTTAAATATAATAAATTATTATTTATTCTATTAATAACGACATTAATAACTACATGTGTATATGAGCTATTTTCAAAATCTTCGATAACTGTAGCAATTAATTTTATATGATTTTTATTTCTCAAGGTTTTTCCGAATTGAGAGAAACGATGGACACTGTAAAGAAGCGAAAGCGCTTCCTAATTAAATACTGCCTTCCGGAAGCGCCTTGAGGTAAGCACTATTTGTTGCTGGGTATACTTAAAAAAATTTAACATTCACAGTTTCACGTACACCTATAAAATTGATGGCTATTAAAAAATCGAAAAATGAAAAAAATTGCTCATAGTTTTTAAGTTTCGGAGTGAAACCAATATAAAATGGACTCACTAGACTTGTGAGATACATTCACTATGAAAGTAATTTCCATATCGCTGCTTTACAAAAAGTTGTACGGTGATTTAAAAGTGAAACAAAAACTTCCCGGTTCTTAAACTTTCGCAATTTTTTCATACGGATTTGTGGCCATTTAATGGAATTGAGTCTTGAGCACAATAATTGAAAAATTGTGTTTTATGCAGTTTGAGGTACATAAATAACATCACATACTTATAAGGAATTGGCGTAAATTTTTTGCAAATGTGTCTTTTTTGCGTCTGAAATTAACTATTAAATTTGAAATTAGTTAGCGTATTTCATGAACTGAGTGTCTTAATAAACAGCAACTACATGTTAAAAAGGCATTTGAAAATCGATAGCGAATCTTCACTACGAACTAAATTGATAAAGTGCGAACAAAATTAAATTTTTTTTTGCATTATTAGCACAATCAAGCACATTTCGATTGGTGACAACAAAACCCAGTAAAAAATTTTCGTGTTTTTAGAAGCAGGATAAAATAAATGCGCTGATGTAAGTGCTTACTATTACTAAATACTGAGAAGCAGCAAAAGAAAATAAACAAACAAAAATTTTGAGCTTACTGCTTTCCCCTACAAGGATAAAGGTTGTAAGCAGCTTAAGCTAATCCCTTACAATAATGCAGGTTGTAATGCAAAAAGTTTCATATCGTGTATTATAAACGATCTGTACCAATTTTCCCGAGTGATTTCCGATTGTGTTTGTTCTTTTCGAGTATAAAATAAAAAATAATTAGTAATTTAACTGTTTCTGAAGAGCTAGCATGTGGAGCGGTAAAAAAAAATAAAATGATTATATTATATGTGACTAAGCTAGTTGCTTTTGGTGTCGGTAATGTCTTCTCTCGATTTATAACGAGTTTTCTCAGAGACCGCACTATACGTGTTGTTTTAGATGGGGTCTCATCAAACGAGTTTCAGCTAAATTCAGGGGTACCGCAAGGTTCTGTTCTTTCTCCTACCCTTTTTCTTATTTTTATTAATGACCTTCTTGGTCAGACCATCAACCCTATCTACTCTTTTGCAGATGACAGCAACATTTGTCATTCATTTTCATTCGATCACAGGCCAAGCTCTTTGGAGATAGAGGGCATGCGGCAGAACATGAATGACACACTCAATCAAGACCTTTCTACAATCTCCGAGTGGGGTCGCGCGAATAAGGTCGATTTTAATGCACGCAAGACCCAATGTTGTATGTTAACCCACAGACGGGCTGTGGAATTGACATTGTCATCTGTAACTATGGATGGTATAGGTATTGAGGAATCGGATACTCTTGATGTTCTGGGCATGAGAATACAATGTGATGTCCGTTGGAATAAGCACGTATTTCAAGTGTCGAAAGAGGCATTCAAGTGTCTCGGTTTTCTAAAACGGTGCAAGACTTACTTCACTCCATCCGATCTCCTTACTATTTATACCAACTATATCCGGCCAAAAATGGAATACAACTCTCATATATGGGCAGGGGCTCCACTGTCTATTCTGAAGCTTCTGGACCGTGTTCAGGGGAGGGCGGTGAAGCTTATCAATGACAGTAGTGTATCCAACTCTATTGATTCATTGGAGCATCGTCGGAATGTGGGTTGTGTGACACTTTTCTATCGATATTACCATGGGAGATGCTCATCTGAGATAAGTGAACTTATTCCACGAGCCCGAGTTTTTATTCGTAATACTCGCTTATCTAGTAGAGCACATCCGTTTGTAGTTGATTGTCCTGTGTTTCGCACAACGCATTACAGAGAAAATTCGTTTTTTAGTCGAACGATTCGTATGTGGAACAAACTTCCCGCAGAAGTCTTCCCTGTTACTTACAATTTAGAAAAATTTAAATCAAATATCCACAAACACTACTCCCTCTTTCCTCCTTCCCATACCTTATTTTCCTGATCAATACAATGCACTGCATGAGTAGGGGGCATCCCCTGAGTATTGGTTAAATTATAAAAAAAAAAAAAAAAAAAAAAAAGTATTGCTTCCAAGTGGGAATTCGCCATATAAAAATCATAGCATATGTAAGCAGGTTTGTAAGGGATTCTTTTTGGCTTACTCCCTTACAAACCTGCTTGCATGTAAGCAGCGTTTTTTACTGGGAAGCGCTACATCAATTCCTACAAGACATAAATCAAACAAAAGATTTTAATGTGCTTAATATTAAATAAAATCTAAAAGGCATCAACAAAAAAATTTTCATAACAAAATTTTCATAACATCAAAAACCTTCGTAATATAAAATCTTAAACTTTTCGAACTTAAAAGTATTTAATATGATTCAAGACAAATAAGTAAACGTAAACGCAATTAAATATCATAAAACCGACAAAAATTCATATTTTCAAAAATAATCGCTGTTTTCATTTTAAATTCTAATATATGACAAAACAGTTTTGATGTTTTGGTAGTGTAATATAAGTTTTTAAATGTGGTTAAGACAATGCGATCTATAAATTGATGTAGATTTAATTAAAACAAAACAAAATCTGTAATTTAATTTTTTAAAGACAAATGATTAATTCGGATGAATTTATCCTCCTTAAACATCCGCTAATACATACACAAAAGGTAATTCATGTCATACAAACAAAAATATTTAAAATATTTTGTCTGAAAGTGTCAAAAATTTTTGAAACTCCTCATATGAGTATGTATGATACCAATAATGTACAAATATATAGTAAAAATAACATTTTAAATCATTAATATATTACTTAAATTTATAACCAATCTTTTCAATATGATTTATAAGGGAATGTTCGCTAAAGTGGCCTGTTATCAGGTTCAATTTCCGCGATCTATATTTTAAAAAGTTTGGTTTAACGTGCCGTTGCAAAAAATGCAATATAAAGTATAATTTTTTTTTAACATAAAAGGTGATAGACTTGGGCGACGTCAATTACATTTCATAATCATTAACTTGTAAAATTTTTCTATATCGTTAATAATTTTTGACCTACACTTACACGAGAGGGCGTAAACGCTTCCTTTTAAAATTTTCAATTTGGTTAATGCCATACTTTGGATACCCTGCGGGAAATGGACCAGTCACTGGTATGGTCATGTGACAAGAACTTTGTGTGTATGAACCAGTCCTAGTTTCGGTTCTGTTATATGAAAGTGACCGGTACTTTTAACATGGGCTTGTCATAGGAGGTGACAATTTGCTACCTGTTTAGCACTGTGTGACGTATCGAATAACTTGACCAAGGTAACCTATCACCATACAGACTAAAATGAATATACTACGGGACAAGTTAGCAGTAGGTAGTGTCAAAGTATGACAATTTTAGGACTTATGTGATATGCAACACAACCAGTTGGGAAAAACTTATTACGTGACTGGTGTAGGTGTACGTATCTTAGAACTGGAGATCAATTTTTGAAGGAAACCTAGTCCGATATTAAGCGCAATGTGTTCTGTAATAGGGGTAGTTTGACTGAAATGGTTTTGAGACGTACCACTTCACTGGTCTAAGGGGTACATGTCGCCGGGCATGCGAAAAGTAATTAGCAAGTAACCATTCACTTTTTATTCAGTATATGTCATATTATGCACGAGTTGCTGAATAGCCCGTCCGGAACCAATCACAGCACTTTTCCAAAGCAGTGTGTCTTAGCCCCTGTTCAAAAAAAACCTTAAAAAAGGCACAACAAAAATCAATTTTATAATTAGCTTATTTTGTCTATACCCAACAAAAAACTAAGTTTAAGATCGCGACGTTTGGCGAGAAATCGCCATAGCTGGCAACCCTGGTCACAGTTTCGTGTTCAGTGCTTTTAAACCAGTGGAGTGTTACGTCTTCATTTCTGCTATCATATAGTCGGTACATATAAAATTCCTTCAGTGTTATGTCTGCTGTGTAGCAGTCAAGTCACTGAATCCTTTTGCACTAATTACCTTGTTTTCATCCACTACTAATGGTTTTGAACCAGTTCAATGACCAGTAATAACTTCAACTGCAACGGCCCTAGTTGCTTCAGTACACTTTGATGTTATGTTACTTTTTCTCCTGTTACATGATATATCTGGTAGCAACCAGTGAATGTTTTGTCACCATAACTATAGTCACGTGATTGGTCATTCCACCAAAATTAACACTTTTTGGTGCACCACAATTTTGGTTTCACCATTTTCGTGACTTGCCCCCAAACCATATATCACAGATTTGTCACTTTGGATCAATCGACCCTTCGTTTCCCGCAGGGTAATTACAGGCCAATTACTTTTTTATGTTCAATTACATGTAATTGGGCGTTATTGAGCAATTGCAATGTAATTAAATACCCAGATATTGTAACTAATCCCCATGTTTCGTATTAAAAATTTTACAAATTTTTCATGAAAGCGTTTAAGCTCACAAGTGTGAGCGTAGATGTCATATTATTAATGATATGGAAAATGGCAAGAATGGCAAGCAAGTTTTAAAGAATTTTTGAAAGTCAGATTTTGCAAACGGTAAGAGTTTTATTCACAATTTCAATAAAAGTAAATAATTATAAAAAAAAGTAATAATTAAAAAAAAGCTATACATAACATATTTTAATAACAAAGATAAATTAATTTTTAATTTTTACACAATTTTGTGTCGATTTAGGTTCATTTTATCAAACATGTTTGTTAATGGGGATCTTTTGGGGTTTTTTGTTTTGTTGAAAATTGTTATATATTTTTTTATATTAGTTGCCGCCAGAAAATGATCTACGGTAAAAACAAACTGCCCCAAGAGTTGAAATGTAAGCTGATATATTTGGATTTCGAATATTTCACTTAGTTATTTCATATAGCCCAAAAACCAGATGTAGGGCTACATTAGCATGTATATAACTAAAGTTAAAGGTTATTGTCCACGACAAATTAAACCAGATGAACTAATTTGAATATTTATTTCTTTTTAGAAAACAGAATAACGGTAAATATACATGCGTACCAAAAACATCGGCATTTTGCATTAATAAAAATTTAAATTAATTTATAATAAATTCTTACTCATAAAATCAGGTACTCCGGTTTTTTAAATCAAAAAAAAATTTATGAAATTTAAAGGTACACTCAAAAAAAAAAGTTTGTAAAGTCAGCAAAAAATTTTGCTGAGTCAGCAAAAAATTTTGCTGAGTCAGCAAAATTTTAGTCAGGAGGATGCTAGCAAAAAATTGCTAATGTCAGCAAAATCTTTTGCTGAAAATCAGCGAGCTGATTTTTAGCAACAAAATAAGTAGATTCAGCAAAAGTTTTGCTAACACTTAGTAGATTACAAATAAAAAAGCGTTGGTAAAAATTAATAAATTTTTTGCTGAATTTTAGTAGACTGAAAAAAACGCAAAAAAATTGTAAAAAAATTGTAATTTAGTTAAAATATTTGCTGAAAATCATAAAACATATTTTTGTGATTCTTTTAAAAATAATTTACAATAATTACGAAATATAAAAATTTTCATATTCCCACATTGACGACATGAATTAATTTAATATCTGAAAATATATAGAAATAAGTATATATAACATAACAAAAATTTCTTTCAACTACTTACATCAATGGTTGTCTTAATGATGCTATCTTTTCAATGACGAAACTGCCGAAGATAATTCTAGAAACAAAACGAAAAAATAAACAAAAACAAACGAAAAAAAACAACCCTTTTTTTTGCAATAAGAAAAGGAACCATGCAAATCTACCTAAGATGTGTGTCTTTGTCTTTTGCTTTACTCTGTCTACGTGTCTGTATATGTTTTATTTATGGTTGATTTTTTTAATTGTCTTATTAGAGTTGTCCTTTTTAGTATCATTTTCCTCTTCTCTACTACATCTTGACATGCCGCGACATCTGCTTATCAGCACAATTTTTTTTAGCAAAATTAATTAGTAAAACATTAGTATATTAGTAAAGCATTAGTATAAAACAGTTAAGTGCTGAATAAGTATAACAAAAATTTTAGCTGAAAACACGGTTTTAGCAAAAATATTTGCTAAAAAATAGTATTCCTGATTTACAAGACGTTTTACTAACTTTTCTACTAACTTATTTTTTTGAGTGTATGAAATCGTAAATTTAATTGGAAATTATGCTGCTTCTTTAAAAAAACAAATTGTCGAATATTGGACTACCCAGAATTATGTGAAAAATAAACAGAAATATCGAATTTTTCAAAAATTTTGAAAATATTTTTTGAGATCGTCACCAGCCATTGAAAATTTTTATGATTTCCATAGGACAGAGTTTCATAATTTCTAAAGTTTTGCATTAGTTTCTATTTAATATTTTTTAAAGATTTATTCGATTATTAATTTGTTTTGTGGATGTTTAAATAGCAATTAAAAAAGTTTTGCAGAGATCATTAAAGAATGGATATTTTGCAACGTTATTTAAAGCAACGTTTCTATTAAACATTTAAAATGCATATTTTTAGAGATTAAGCTCATAACTCAGGGAACGCATATTTTAAATATCAGATTTAAATGGAATGGGTTAGGGAAAAAACTACCACCTTTTAGTAATTTCCATCTTTGAAAAAAAAAGTCAAATTAAATGTTTATGCCGCACAGTTGTTTCAAATCAAAAATCTAGCTGGAGAAAAATCAGAAAAATTTTAACTTCAGAATATCACATAAAGGGGGGTTTATGAATAACCAAGAACATGCTTTAAAAAATATATAATTTTTTAAAGGTCATTAGTTTTGCCGTAGCATGACTAGAATAGAGTTTGTTTTCACAAATTGTATTTGCCTCCAAAATGAAAATTTGACCCTAAATTCATAAGTTTGTGACACATGTATCATTACATTAAATTAATCATTTATTTATAACGATATATGTATATCTTGTTATAATTTCTTTTTATTAATTGTTTTATTTCGGGCTTAAAAGCAAACTCTTAAGCCAATACAGTTTTTGAAACTTTTCCACTTTTTTAAAGATTGCCAAAACGTTTATTGGTCATCATATAACCACGTTTTAGACAATCTTTACAAGATTACTATGGTATATGACATTTTGTCAGCCCCGTTTTCTGTATGGCTTTTAGTGATTTGTCAGCCGTTGCCAGCCCAATTTTCTGTACGGATTTTAGTGAACAAAGACTTACGGAAAATCTTAAGAAATATCAAATATCACTCTGGTCCGAAACCCGATGCTAGCTAGACAAAATTATATTATGACAATCATTTTTATTTTTGGGCTCGCTGAGCTCGAAAAAATTGGTTATACAAATCTAGTTCAATTATTAAAGCAAACACGACGAGGTCCCGCTACCCCTGTGAAAATGTCAGATCTGACCAGTTCTAGTTAGATCTGTTTTACCAAATCTGAATAGATCTCATAGATTATATGATCAGATCTAATATTTTAAGATTTCTAGTTAAATGATTAAGATTTTTTTTTAATGATATAAACGTTTTTTCAAAATTTTATTGCAAATTAATGCATAATAAACTAAAACAAACTCATATTTTCACTTTTTTAAAATTTGGATATGGTTCGCCGGCTTGATCCTAAAGTTATCCGTAGTCATTTTTTAGATTGTTAATAAATACTGAATTATCCGCAGAGCAACCGCAGTCCTCGTTTTTTTTTTGTGATCAAATGTACAGGCTTGCCAGTCCTGGGTGTTTGTCCCCAAATTCGGGGATGTTTTGTTAGTCTTGGGGACAGAAATTTTCAATGGGGACACTGGATTTCAAAAATATTTTTTGCATGGTTGGGGGTATTACAAATTGTTGATAAGTATTTTAATTGTATATAGATGTGCAAGAAAATCAATCAAGTTAAAGCATATAAGACACTTGATTTTTCCAAGCAACTTTACTAAATTTTGACAACGAAAAATTTAAATTTTTTTAAATATTTTATAAGCAAACACCTTATAAAGATGCTTGAAAAAAGCAAATGCCATATAGACTTTAGACGAATAACTTTAAGATTAAATAATTAAAAAAGCAGCTAAAAATACATTACTAAGAGTAACATTTTTTTTATAAAGGCGGATCCACCAAAAATCATCGTTCTTGACTTAAAAATTAATAAAAAAATCAGTAAGTTTAAAAATGTGCCTTGTGTTCAAATATATTTACTTTTCTGCGTAATTTTTTAGAAAACTTCCTCTAAATATGAAGTCGAGTTTACGACTTTTAGAAAATGAACATTCAGAAATATTTTAAAAATGCGCTTGGGTTTTAGCCATGAATTCGATGTAGATATTATTTGTATGCTTTAAATAAAAATTGTCTGTTTTTATTCGTAACATTAATTCTGGGGAAAAATACACATAATCTGAAGATTTAGGAAGAAGTATACTCCTAAAATGTATATGAATCTGAATTTGTTTAATGAAAAATATCGGAAAGTCTACATATCCTTTAAATTTAATTGTTTTTTTTTTTTTTTTTTTTTTTTTGATAGACGTGGTAAAAATATGGTGTTATTATTTTTTTAAAACTCTAGCTCCTTCCGGATGAGTGTCACAAAGGGTGTTTTTTTCTAGAGGTATAGAACTTTGAAATGGAATAACACAAAGATGATTTTTTTAAATTGATATGAAATTTACTTTATTCGCAATAAAATCTTCTGGCATTATAATTTAAATATGACTTCTTTCATATGACCGCCACGGCTGGCTCGGACGTAGTCTAATCTGGAGGTCCAATTTTCGATGATTTTGTCCTCCAAGTGGTCAATCGTTTCGGGCTTATCGGCGTAGACTAGCGACTTCACATATCCCCAGCAGCGTTAAATCGCGGTTACCAAACGTTTCCTTCAATAAATTAATTGTGGCTTGAGCTGTGTGACATGTTGCACAGTCTTGTTGAAACCACAGCTCCAGCACATCATGGTTGTTCAATTGATTAACGAAAAAGTCTGTAATCATGGCTCTATAGTGGTCACCGTTGACTGTAATGTTCTCACCAGCACCGTTTTTAAAGAAGTGCGGACCAATCATTCTACCAGCCCATAGCACACCAGTTTTTCAGTTTTTCTGGATGCAACGGTGTTTCAACATACACTTGAGGATTATCATCACTCCAAATATGGTAGTTATGTTTATTTACGTATCGTTTTAACCAAAAGTGAGCTTGATCGCTAAACAAAATTCGATTATGAAAATGGATATAGTGCGCGATACGTATTTCGAACAGAACCATGATATTCAAAATAAATTTGCACAATTTGGAAGCGTTGCTCAGGCGTCAGTCTATTCATGTTAAAATGCCAAACCAAACTAAACATAAATCACTTGACAGCTGCCAAATGGCTGACAGTTAAAAAAGTGTAGCCAACTTAAAGTTCTGTACATGTATAAAAAACACCCTTTATAATTATAATTAAAAAATTATAGAATTTGTTTGGTTTCAATGTTTTATATGTACTTATATATACCCAGCAAAAAATTTCCAAAAAGGTAAGCGGGTTTGTAATCAAGCATTTTGGGCAGAACGCATTCCTTACTAGATTACCTACTCGATTCTTTTAACAGGGCGTGAGACTAAAATAATTGATTCTTTAGAATTGATTATTTTTTTTACCGAAGAACCACTTACTTTATATTTTTAAGAACTACATACATTTTTTAATAAAGAAATAGTTCCATTGTAAAACTACGAAGTACTTACATTTGAAAAAAAAGAAGTAGTTCCATAAGTAAATTCAACTTTTACGCACACGTGATTCTCCTAGGTCACTCAAATATAACGATCTAAACCCATACGGAAATAAAATCCTAAAAAGTGAAACATCGAATTGTTATGATAACATGGGTTTGTCATAATTTTGAAAATATAAATTTTTCAAATAAAAAAGAACAATTCAAAATTGAAAAACAAAAATATGACTCACGCACAATCACCCTCGAAAAATTTTTTTTACACTCACTCACGATAACGTAAGTAATTTCATTTTCCACTCACAATTTTCTGCTCACGTGCGCTCCCCTAATTTATACCTTACCACAGTTTAACAAAATTTAGGCAACTTGCAATTCCTGTTTTTAGTATTATTTTCCTGCAAATAAAAATTTGTTTGAAAAAACATATGAGATAAATTCTTTAAAACTGTATAACTTCTTTTTTCAAAATTAGGAACTACTTCCAATAGCGTCCTTTTATTAAGAAAAAGTATATGATTTCTTCTTGAGCACAGAAAGTTATATATATAAGTTAATAACATTGTTATTTTCTTTTAAGTAAATAATTACTTTGTTATTGAGTTCATGCTTTCTGGTTTAAATTTAAAGAATTGATTGCTATACTACTTGCTTTTTTGACTCTATCGTTGGAATGAGTTTGGTATTGCAGTTACTAAATTTGGCAATGAGATATGTAAGCAAGTGTGGGCATCACCTTCTTTTTGGAATGTGTAATTTTTTCCTGGGTAATTATATATGGAAGTATATATGATTGGTTATATAGCTATATCAATTAATTATGATAAGATAAAAAGATCAACTTATATATAACATAAGACATAATGAAATATGAATATAACAGGTTTTACAATAAGGACTTGACAACTTTTTGTTGAATAAAACGGAAACCATTTGAAATATTTCCAAATCTTTATTATCGACTTGAAATACAACCAAAACATTTATGAACGGAACTCGACTTCGTTCATATGGCCACCGCGGGCACGTCGGCAGCGGTCGTTGGACCCAATTTTCGATGACTCGGTCACACATCTCGGCCGTAACGGCTCTGAGTTCTTCCGACGTCGTCGGCTTGTTGGCATAAACCAATGATTTGACGCAGCCCCAAAGAAAAAAGTCTAGAGGCGTTAAATTGTACGAACGAGGCGGCCAATTGACTGGTCCATTTCTTGAGATAACACGCTCACCAAACTTACTCGTCAATAAATCGACTGTAACGTGTGCTGTGTGGCACCGTCCTGTTGAAACCACATGTCGTCCAAGTCCATGTCATCCAATTCGGGCCAAAAATAATCGGTAAACATGGCGCGATAACGATCGCCATTCACAGTAACGTGGCGATCGTTATTGTCGACGAAAACACATGGCCCAGTGACGCATGCAAACCGCACCAAACAGTTATTTTTTGTGGATGAAGTGGTGATTCATGAAGCACATGTATATTTTCACCAAACCAATAACCCATTGAGCCAAAAAGGAGCTTCGTCACTGAAGATAATTTAACGCTCTTAAAGTTGCGGTCACCGATTCCGAATTTCTGTAGTAGAAGTTTTTTTTTGTGTACTTTACCATAATGAAAATGTTGAGTTTACTGAAAAAAAAGAAAGTAACAGTTAGATGATCAGTGAAATAGTGCGTTCCCAAATTAAATTCAAAGTTGCCAAGTACCTTTTGGAAAACCCTTTATTTGCAAATCAAGGTCAAATTAAATTTTTTTTATTCTTTTTTTAAAAAATATTTATTTTGCCTCAAACCGGTTTCGAAAAGGTTATATAAGGTTAATGATAAGACAAAGTTCATAACAACTGAATGATATGTGTTTTACAACAAATCACTTATAAACTGCTTTAAAACGCGAAGTACAACAAATTTGAAAAAAAAAACTGGAAATTAAAAGTTTTGTAAGGTCCAAGAGAATACATCTGTGGCAACATTCCCACAACTATGTACTCAAAAGACTTTCAAATAAAATTATTATTTTAAACTTTGCTTCATAAACTTGTTTGTCAAATATTTTCAGTTTAATTTTGTAATTAAATTTAATAAGAAATAAAAAATATATTTTATAAAAAAATTAAAATACAAATGTTATTTATAAAATAAATAAAATATGGTAGACCAGCGCTCCTAAACATACACCAAATTTTGAGCAAATCGGGAGAGATAAATCCGAAAAGGCCATTTTTTTCTTCCTACGATTTTCATTTTAACCCTGCATATATTAAGACACCTTAACGTATAATTTATATAATAACAAGTATACGCACTAGGTATGCAGAACAAGACACATTTTTACAAATCCTAGGATTTTTATTGTTCCTCTATAAATTATATGTGAGATGTTGTTTTCTTTCGGCTAAAGATCATTAACATTTTTATAAATTAATATAAAAATTATACTTTATTTGTGATAATTTACCTTGAATAATAATGAAAACACTAAAAAGGTTATTAGTTGATGTTTTCCATTTTAAATTTCTCGTGTATCAGCCGGAATTTTTTTAAGTTTTTTTAATAATGTATTAAATCTGTTCTTGATTTATTGTTATCAAACGTTTATTATTAAATAATTGTAAGAAAAGGTGAATGTATCTAGCAATAGGCATTAACTATTTTTATGTTTGCCACTAATTAAATTAAAATTTTTAACACCTTAATGAAAATGAATTTATTTTTTATTCATTAATGAATTAATGTAAATCGATGATCTAATATAAACATTTGGTCTACACAAAAGTTACACTTTTAAACAAAATTAGTTTAATACTGTACTCAGAAAGCAGGCTAAGTTGTGGCAACCGAATTTGTTGTTAAATCATATATTTTGTCGGAGAAGCAAATATTCGGTTGTCCCATTCAGCATTATATTCCATTTTATATTTAATTTTTGAGTAATTTTACTTTTTTTTATAGAATCTCGATTTGAGATCAAGCTACTTTGGTAACTCAAATGGTAACTCATGCACAACATATCTTTAGGCGCCTATAATATGTGATACAAATGAAAATGAAAATTATTCAAGTTCGAAGCCATACTCTTTATGTCTTTATTAGGATATTGTCCTTTCAGGAATGTGTTGATAGAACTATTTCTGGAATTTTCTAGGTTTCCATCATCAGAACATGTTCTGAAAGAGTTAACAATCCCATGCAAAATATCAAGCATTCATATAAACTAGTTTTCTCACTAAATGAGAAGTAATTAATATATGAGCTCGAAGTTAGAGATTATCACCATTGATCACAAAATAAATTGAAAACTTGTTTAAAAAAAAAAAAATGTACAAATAAAAAGGGCAAAAAAAGTGTATTGAATATTTACCAAAGGCAGACATTACACACAAAAATCAAGTTTTCAATTTATTTTTTGATCAATGGTGATAATCTTTAACTTCGAGCTCATATATTAATTAGTTCTCATTAATTGAGAAAACTAGTTTATATGAATGCTTAATGTTTTGCATCTGATTGTTACCTCTTTTAAAACGTGTTCTGATGATGGGAACCTAGAAAATTCCCGAAATAGATCTTCAAAACCTTCCTGAAAGTGGTCAATTAATAAATTTGAAAACAAAAAACTCTATAGATTATTTGTTAGGACAATATCCTAATAAAGAAATATAGAGTATGGCCTCGAACTTGAATAATTTTCATTTTCATTGCACAATTAAAGGTCGAAAAGCATCATTTTTATTTTACATAAAAATTATATCAAATTGTATGCATTACAAATTTTAAAATATGCACTAAAAATTTAAAAAATAAAAAATTTAACATGAAATATAACATAAAAAATTAAGTTTTAATTCAGTCTCGTTGTCTTCTGAAAATACAAAGTACATATATAGCGATTAAATAAACGTTAAAAAAATGTTTATTTATCATTCATTCTTTTATAGGTAATGAAAATATTGCCATTTTTTAAAATCATGTATTCCGATTTTCTTTATAGTAAAAACATATATTCTCCATGGAACTGATAACACATATCAATATTGAGTTTCTCAATTTTTCAAAAACTCCCGATTTTTCACGGTTTAAATTATAAAAATTCCAAAAGTATGTGACTTTGAAGTGCCGTATACCCGAATGTTGTTATCGGATTTCGGTGATTCGAAAAGCGAACGTTTTTTTTACGATTGTTCGCTTTCACACAGTGTGTGTGTAACTAACATTTTTTATGCAAATGCAATTTTTGAATGAATTCAATGAATTCAAAATTGTTTAAACATGTATAAGGGAAAAAGTTAAAATTTTTTTCAGAAATCAAGTAAGTTAAACTTAAGTTTTGAGAAAACCCCTTATCCATTATTTCCATACAAAACAAAAAATATTTTGTTTATAGTTTGTAATTATTATAAAGCCCGTTTCATATTTATAAACCATGATGATACTATGATTTTTTTAAATTGGATATGTTATTAAAATATTCAGTTGTTGTGAATCAATTGTGTATTGTTGTTAGCGATATTGAGCATTTTCTAAACGCCTTTTTTTCTCTCGAAATTCATAACTATAACCCAGGTAAGATTTTTTTTGGTTTCTCAAGAGAGACTTATTTTTTTAAATCAGTATATAGTAGTAAAATGCCGAATGGAATGGCACTTTCTGATTTGGAAAAAGACAAATTTTGGCTTTACAGGTCTGGTCAGATCTGGGTTCATAGCCAGTAAAAAAACGCTGCTTACATGCCAGCAGGTTTGTAAGGGAGTAAGCCCAAAATAATCCCTTACAAACCTGCTTGCATATGCCATGATTTTTATATGGCGAATTGACATTTGGAAGCATTACTTTTGGGCATAATAAGCGCTGATATTAGCGCTCACAAAAGCTGTGATTTCATGGCTTTCAGTAAAATCATATATCATGTCTACATTATTACGATTAATAGTAATGATATAATCATACATAATTTATTAATTCTACAGCTATTAATTTTTTCTTGTTAAAATTTTCGACATATAATACAATCATTTTTTTTTTACCGCTCCACATGCTAGCTCTTCAGAAACAGTTAAATGACTAAATTTTTATAACATACTCGAAAATACCAAACACAATCGAAAATCACTTGAGAAATTTATTAAAGATCGTTTATAATCCACGATTTCTGCATTACAAACCTGCATCCTTATAAGGGATTAGGGTAAGCTGCTTACAACCTGCATCCTGGCTAGGAAAAAGGGAAAGCTCAACATTTTTGATTGTTTATATTTATACGAAAGTTATTCATTTATTTTGCTGCTTCTCAGTATTATGTAATAGGAAACACTTACATCAGCGTATTTGTTATATCCTGCTTCTAAAAACCCGAACATTTTTTACTGCGTAAATTTAAAAAAAAAAACTGAATATTCCAGGAACGATTTATAGTACATGCGAATAAAATCAGTTAATTAAAATTTTTGAAGTTTTAAGAAAGTTTTTAAAATAAACAAAATAAAAAACGCAATAAAACGAAAATTTTAAGTTTATATGCCATAAAAAAATATGAACATTTTTAGTTTGGTGCTTTTGAAAGAGCATATATCTGGTACCAGATCTGTAAAAAAGGATTATGAAATCTTTTAAAATATTAACAGATTTTTCACCAGATATTGTTCAATATGGGTCGAAAATTATCTAATATCCCAGATCCCTTCAAATATGAACATATCTGGTACTATATGTGATTAGATCACATATCCATATCTTTTCATATATAATCAGATCTGCCACCTGATCTTGTTAGATCTGATCAGATATAATCTTTTTTATACGGGTTATCCAATTTTTCTGATTCCTTCAGATATGAACATATTTGTTGCTAGATCTGATCAGATCTGTGCATAAAGTGCTGGAGGAGCTGGCACAATACTTTATTAAATTCTATCATATATAACTATATTTAATCAGATCTAACCCGATCTGATCAGATCTAATCTTTTTTACAAGGGTTCTTACTATTTGTAGTAATACAAATATTTCAACTCATATGTGCTAAACTACTGAACATAGTACAACACAGTATTTAAGAGCACATTAAATGATATTTATTTTGCAATTTGACTGACCAAATTAGCATGATCCTAACTAAAAACTATTTCAAAACTGTTCCGTAAAATTTTTTTAATGTGATCTTCCGCTTAACTCTTTCGAACCGAATTAAGATATACAAGATTGCCACTAGGTGTTCCTTAGCGAGTAGGAAAATGCAAACATTTGCACCTATTCAGAATTTCAGTTTTTGACACTAGAGGCGCTTGGGCCACTGGGATATTTAATCTTAATCGGTGGTTTTGATTTTATATTTAAGATAAAATTGCCCAGCAGTACTCATAATTAAAATCACTCACAAGTTAAAGTTTATTAATTTCTAAAAAGTTTTCTACATATGATATGGTGAAAATATTTTTTTTTTTTTGGGATATATTGTAACAACCGTGTCGAAATGGTTAAAGAGGCCTAAATGCACAATAAACAATAGACGCATAAAATTTTTTTAAAATTTGTTAACCAGTGTAATTAACAAATAACACATTTATTTTAAATGTACTACATAAATAATAAAGATTTTATAAACACTTTTTAGTTTAAAATAATCGCGCCAATTCATGGGAAAATAAACAGAATCAGACTTATACATCAAACTTGTTTTATTCAACTTCAACTTACGAGTATTGCAGCTTCTTCTTGGACAAATTCTTAGGAATACATATTAATAATCATATTTTATAAGAAAAACTATAAACATGTACAACATCAAAAAATCATATGGTTTTTGTATTGTGATGTCTAAATATAATAAAAATAGTAAAGACGCGCGCATGCGTAATAACAGAATATTTGTTATTGATAATACGAGTGCTTATAATATTGTGAATCACTTTTATCTATGCAAATTAGTTTGTTTTGAAAAAAAACTCATTAATAAGGAAGATAAAAAAAAAACAAAAGCGTTAAAATATTTATATTTATATATTTTTTTTTTTTTACCAAATTTTGTGTATTTTTAACTTAAAACACAAGGGAAAAGAGTGTAATTTTTGCTAATATTATTAAAAAATCTTATTGTTGTTTTTATTATCTTCTTTTTGTTTTGTTTAATCATGCTTTTTTATTTAGAATCTATTATTTTTGTTTCGTAGTAACCAAAAAGTAAATAAAATCTTGCTATTTTTTTGTCTTTTAGTATAAAAATGCTGGAATTCTGGATGTTGATTTAAGTCTAGATACGAAGTTGGTACAGTGAAGTGCGTTCGAGAATAAAAGAAGATTCAACTACATTAAAACAAAATGTTCAAATATGTAAGTGTTGTTATTATATATAAATAACAAATTATCACGTTGTATAAAAAAATTTAAGTAAAAAAAATAAAAATAAAAAAAATTTTAAGTGAAAAAAAAAATTCTTAAAAATTACCTACATAAGAAGTGTGAAAACTAAAATAAACAATTTTTTAATTGAAAACATTTATAATTTAGGCTGACAACCGAAATAGTAGCCAATCGAATCTTTAAAATCGGGAAAAATTTACTGTTAAATCGAAGAATATTATTCTTAACAGTCCCATCCCTGTGATAATTGAATTTTATATGAATTGACTTGAATAGTATCATACATTATCACATAGCTCATCAGATGACCATACATGATCTTATAAATGATCATATATCTTAGGACTCAATATGTTATGATATGTGGTTGTATATGATCGTATATGATATGCGCATATAGCAATCATTTAAAAGCATATCATTGCTAAACAATTCCGGTTATATTCCCTCAAATTTTAGATCCGAAGATAAAGTAAATCTTCCAGGTTTCTGAGAATTTCTAAAGATATTTTTTTAGATTAAATAGCAAACTCAATCTATGATGTAATGAATTTAATTTTTGATCGAAATTTTAAATTCAATCATGCTTCAAAAAACACATAATCAAATAAAACCTATTGGAATCGATTTAGTTAAATCAAATATTTCAATTTGTCATTAATGTTTTTTAATGTTGTTTAAAATCAAAATGCAGCGAAATAATGACATCAAAATATTTGAGTTCGATCGAAAGTGAAATTCATTAAATACCACAATTTTTAAATATTTTTTTTGCATATTTATTCAAAAACGGGACTGTTTAGACATTTGTTGAATAATTTTGGAATAATGACATTTTTATGTAATTTCTATGGAATTTCACTGTTCATGAAGCTTTTCGTAATATTGGCAAATTTTTGCGAATTAATAATTGTTTTTAAAGTTTTTAATGTGCAAAGACATTAAAAACGTTAAAATATGTGAAATGTTAGCGAATACAGGAAACATGAGTTCGAGAGCTTGTTAATAAATAAAACAAAATTGTCAATATTTAGTGAATACATTTTTTTGTGAAACTTTGGCCACAAATTTACAGTTTCTGATAAATTAATTATATTTAATCAACACTAAACTCACTTTTGTAGACATCAGAAATGTTTGGTTATGTTTCATTTGTGTTTTAAATCCCTTACTTTGCGAAAATATTTGTCAAATACGACGTATAATTTTTTACAGTTGCGAACGCCATTTAAAAAAGCTGCAATAAAAGTGAAATTTCGCTTTTTATGATTATTGTTCAGGCCTTAAGTATAGCGCGAAATTTTTTCGCTGTAGGGAGCATGAAAAAGAAAAAGTTATCATAGACATGCCATTGATTAGATAATCATTTTTTTAAGGCAGAAGAGTTAGTCTTAAGAGTCTCAAATTTTTGTATTAAAAACGATTATGTCGGAATTATTTTAAAAAAAAATCATAATTCAACAAAAGAAATTACCGCACTTTAAATTTTTACAAAATTGTACACTTCAGATTCGATGTAAAACAAAATTTGAATAAGATAACATATATTATAAACGTAACATTGTATTAAGCGATATAAAATTATATCTGAAATCATGCTAATTAATATATACCATATGTCTGGCGCGGCTCCAGGGGGAGGGAAAATGGGACATTTTCTTTCCAAAAATTTAATTTTTCAATACAAAAATGTGAATAATATTAAAAAGGTTAATCAAAAATACTTTAACACTTCCCTCACCAAAGAATGTAGTAAAAAAAGCCACTTCTACGGTAACATCAATCGATATATATTTAGATATTAATATTAAAAAACTATACCCAAGATAAAATTATATATGATCATATGCGCCATCATATATGCCTATATTTAGCTATATAAGGTTATATAATTTTATATACTGTTATATATACTAATATATGATTGTATATGATCGTTTTTACTCGTTAACTAAAAATTAGTTATTGCGACTTTTGTCAAAAATTTAGTCAAATATAAAAAAGATTAAAAAATTCAATCGTTCTGCATTAAAAACTTAAAAAACCCAGACTCTTGGCTCTATATAATAAGATTTTTATGTAATTTTTAATGTTTTTCAATGCGATTTTTACAAAAAAAAATTAAATAACTCTTCCATTTTTCATGCGTTTTTTTAATACATCACCGAAATGTTTTCGGTGTCCTCTAACAATTTTGGTAACTGATCAACCCTTGCTTGCACTGTGGTACTTATTTTTTACATACACTCACAAGAACTTTTCCATAAAAGTTCAACAGTTATTTGAAAATTTAATTTTTAAAGTTGTTTCAATGGAATATACGGTTAAATTACCAAAGAAATATATTTTTTAACTTTCTGTTTGCGCGCCCCGGTAGGCTAGTTGGTAGCGTGCTGGCATATCAGTGCGGGATCGTTGGTTCGCTTCCCAGCAGATGCACTGGTTTGATTTTGCTACAATGCGCAGAAGGCCATAATAGCTAATGCTCGGTTAGGGTAATAGTATATAATTTGTAATTATATTATTATTAATTAATAAAAAAAAACAAAACAAAAAAAAAAAACTTTCTGTCTGTTATTCAATAAACAAAATGAAAAACGGACTTTCGGTAATAGTTAAAATATTCAGTTAAAATTTTCTATTTAAAAACAAAAAGTTGTTATATTATATTGAATATTGAGTATACGAAAACAATCTATTGTTTCTACCCATTTGGTCAATTAAATTTTTAACGGTTGAAAATAATCAAAAAATACAATTGTTTTAAACGAAATGTAAGTAGTCCTTTTTTAACTGATTTTCAGTTAATTTAATGTGTTTATTCAGTAGTCTTTACGGAAATAATGTTGTGAGTGTACGCTTTGTATGCATAAATCCTAATGTTTCATGTTGGAAAAAACATTATTAAAAAATATAATTATTTTACCAAAATTTGGATATATTTAGCAAATATTTCTGGAAATATTCGGATGAAAAATAAAAGATTTTTTTTTTTTTTAACAAAAATCGCCTTGGAAAACATGAAAAAAATTACATAAGCATCTCGAGTCGTGGTTTTAATCCAGAATCGGAAAATTTTTAAATATTTTTTATATTTAACCAAATTTTTGACAAAACGTGTCGTAACTAAGTTTTAATATACAGAACATGGTGATTTGGAATGCTTCTTAAAAACGGTTAAGCTCAGGGGATGTTATAGCTAGAGGATAAATATTTTAAAAGTCATCATATGCATAGACGTATCCATGTATAATCATACACTACCCCATGTAAGTTCAAATTTATTTAGGATTTCAGATGAGCTGTTAATTTACTTGATTGAATTATTTTAATTGAATTTATTATTATGAGGAGAATATTTAACCAAAACGATGAAAAATTAATGAAATAAAAAAAAATTGTTAAAAATATACATACAAACATGATGCTTACATAAACACAAATGAATCTATTTTTTTTTTCGAATTTATTAAAATATTTCCAAACACTCAAGATTTAATTAAGATAAGAACAAAAATATTAATATAAATTTGTAATTGAATTGTATAAATTTGAAGTGAAATAACAAACAATATATTCTCGTGTTAAAAATACCAATTAATCATAATTTAAATGTTGAAATAAAAAAGTAAAAGTAATTTTCAATATTTTTATCATTTTTAGATTTGTTTATTAGCTTTAGCTACCTCTGCCTTTGCTGCCAGCATTGGTAATTCTGTTAGTACCACCAAAGTACCACGTGAAATTATTCCTTTAGTATCCTACGAACTTGAAAATAATCCTGATGGTTCTTTTAAATTCAGCTATGAAGGTGGTGATAAATCATTCCGTGAAGAAACCGCTCATGTTGTTGACGCTGGTACTGAAGATGAGGCTCTAGAAGTTTCTGGTTCTTATCGTTATATTGATGATGATGGTCATGTTGTAGAAGTACACTATACAGCAGGTAAAAATGGTTTTGTACCAGTCGGCACCAATATTCTTTCGGAAATTTCTGCTGCCGCCAAAGCAGCAGCTGATTTACCTCATATTAATGAAGAAGAATTAAAACGTAAGGGTCGTTCCAATGAAGCTGCCGAAAAGAAGGCCGCAGAAGTAAAAACAGTAGAAAAGGTTGAACCGGCCACTGTAAAGGTTGAAGAGAAAAAAGTTGAAACTGCTTAAATTTAATGCTAGTTAATACTTTGCTAAAATGTGATATGGCTAATTGATAATGACTAACAAAAAAACAAAAAAAAACTAATTGTATATTTGTTGTATTTCTTTCTACCAAAACTTTTAATTTAATTTGAGCATTTCATTATAATGTTAAGGTATCGAAAATAATATGCAAACTTTGTATGCTATTTCTCTAAACAACTCAGGGAATACAGTTAAAGAAAAAATAGAAAATATTAAGTATTTTTAGTAATAGTGTGTGTAATCACTGGTTGTTAATAAATAATAAAAAAAACTTAGATTTAGTAAAAAAAAAATATATTTTTTTGGTTTTACTTTTTTCTCCTATTAATGAATATTTTGCTACTTATAGCTCCAAAATTATATTATCTCATATTTGGGTGAACACATGTCAATTCAAACACCATACGGATTTACTATCTATATTTCAATGAAACTTGCCATATCTGTGGTACTAGACAATAACCCGACGAAGCATACACTACTTGTTCGTTACATTTACAATGGTTATGATGAATTGTATTACGATTATCAATGTCCGTGACTTTTCGAACTTCCTTTATAGTTATGTAAAATTTTATTTTTTTATTTTATTAATTAATAATCATATAATTACAAATTATATACTATTTCCCTAACCGAGTACTAGCTACTATGGCCTTCGGCGCGTTGTAGCGAAAACAGACCAGTGCCTCTGGTGGGAATCGAACCCACGACCCCCGCACTGATAAGCCAGCACGCTACCAACTAGCCTACCGGGGCGCACAGTGTTATGTAAAATTCAACACTGTTGCCATCAACTACCACCTGCTAATAGACTACTGTCAAATTTTGAGCAAGTTCCGTCATTTACTTTGCGTTTAACAGCTGTTCAACACATACAGGCTAGTGGATTTTTTAAAAATGGATACAAGTAAATTTCGAGTGCTCATTAAACATTATTTTTTGCGAAAAAAAACCGTCTATCAAACCAAGGGAAAGCTTGATAATGGTAAAAAAGTGGTTTACTGAATTTCGTTGTGGTGTAAGATGATCGAAGAGTAAAAGTGCGTGAGATTGTTGATGCCATAGGCATTTCTTATGGGAGTGTGGTTTCGATTTTAAATGATCAGTTGGGTTTAAGAAAGCTGTCTACGAGATGGGTGCCGCGTTTGCTCTCAATATGCCAACTTATTGGACCTATTTAACGAGGATTTAAAAAATAAAACGACCCAGTATGGCCAAGAAATTCCTATTTTATGGACCTCGAAAAATCCTACTTTTTGGAAAGGACACAAAAATTAGAGAAACTTTGGACTAAGTGTATTGAGCCAAAAAGAGATTTTGATGAAAAATAAATTTTTTTTGCAAAAAAAACCTGTGTTTCATTCAAAAAGTCACGGACTTATTGATTCGCCCTCGTATATTCATCATACGAGTTGTAGTTCAAACCAAGAAATATTTAGTTTTGGTATTTGAGATAGACAATATTTAATGAATATTTTATCCAAAACTAATCCAAGTTACACGATGAATCTTTCTGAACCGAGAAAAAAACGTCTGACAAATTTTTTTTAACGATATTTAGAAAAATAAGATTTTCTGTTTTTTACAGTAAAAACTCAAAATTACAGTTGAAACTAAACTACTGTTTTTTACAGTAGTTTACAGTAGCTTTACAGTAGATTCATATATGCCGATTTTTAACGATGGTAAACTATTCTTTGAAAAACTAACAAAACACAATTTTTGAAAACAATCCAGATAATGAGGTCTCAATGCCAGACACGAAACATTTTGGCATTCAGCATAAAACAAACCAAAGTAGATTTTGATACCCATTTTGGTAAATTTATATATATTATGAGGAAAAATTCTACCCTTGTCGTCCAGGCCAAACCAAGGAACATGTATGTATGTGGCTTACTTATACCAAGAAGACATCCGCTTAGACTAGATTTGTAGAAAGTTCTACGGGAAGGGTAATTTTTTTTTTCTTTGGCAGCCAGGCCAAACCGCTTACGCAATAAACTTGAAATACAGTACACATCAGTTTACGGTGTTTTTAGAAATTTATACAAGGAAGTCCTAAAAGAGGAAAATATACCCTTGGTGGGTTCGACTAAACGATAAGGGAGGGATTTAAATTTGGTATGTTGGTTCCTAGTCACAAGTAGACATCCGCTTCTAGGTGGTTTTTGGAAATTACTGCGGGAAGGAGCATAAATGTATATTTTTAATTTTGAACTGGAAAGTGGTAAAAATTGGGAAAGTCTCGCCCTTGGCGGCCTGTCCAAACTCCTAAAGCGAGAAACATAAAATCTAGTATGTGGGTCTCTAACCCCGAGTAAACTTCCGCAATCACGAGATTTTTGAAATTCAGTCGGAGGGCATACATGAAAAGTTTACACCTTAACGGACTGGCCAAACCACTTCAAATAGGAATCTGAAGCAATTTGTTTTGGTTTTTATTTAAATTTTATTTTTTAGGTTGTTTAATTTTTCGAAATTCCTACGGAAGGAACCAAAAAATAGGAACCCCTGCCGATACAGTGTTTTGTCTAAATAAATACATTTTAGTATATGTTAATCATGAGAAGTAGGATAAAATCGAAAAAGAAAAAAAGAGAAAATGAAGGTAAAAATGGAGAAAAGGGAAAAGGAGAGAATAAATGGTGAGCAAAAGAAAATAAAAATTTGTTTTAATTCGAACTCCTAGTTTAATTCGAACTCTTATTAGATTTTGATTTTAGTGATAATTTAATCAATTTTGGTGGTAATTATACAGTACAGCGGCCCTCGTTTGCTTAGCGCAGCACAAATTTTCGTTAAATTAAATGGTTTATTTGAAATGAGAAGTACACTCATAAAAAAAAACCATTTAAAATAGCAGAAAAAGCTACCAAAAATTAGCTAAAAGTTAAGTTTTAGAAAAAACTGTTAAAATTAGCTGAACAACAAAAATAAAACTGTTAATCTTACAAAACTTTAGTTAATTGAAATAATTTTAGTAGTTTTAGCAAAAAATCTTAATATTTTTTTTATTAATTAGTGTAACATTAATAATAGAGCTATTTTGTAACTCAAAAAAAAAAATTGTTTCTAAAATTGCGTATATTTTTGACATTGTCCAATTCAACGTATTAAATAAATGTGAACATATTATCTAAATAAGAAGGAAGTTATTCCTTTTCAATGTCAAAACCGTCATTTTCTATTTATAATAGGGTAAAAATTTTTAAGATCTACGATTTTAAAAACGTCAAGATTTTTGGAAAAAAATATATTTTAGTTTTGAGAGAGAGTGGCAACTGCATTTTTTTTTAGCTGTATAAGAAATTTGTATTTTCTAACTGCTGTATTTAAGTTAACTGTCTTAAATTTGGCAAAAATGCCATTTGTATAATTTTTGTTTGTAACTTTCAAAGCGAATTATACTCAAATTATTAAAAAAGTCGAACATTTTTTGAACGTCCTTGCTAAAACTGTGAATATGTATGGGAAATTTTTCCTATTTTGTACTTTATCATTACCAAGAAATTATTTTGCTAAAACTTTTCAGCAAAAAATTATTATCCTTAATTGTTTTCAACTTTCAATATATAAATCAACGTAATAATATATAAATGAATCAAATTTTGTGGTTATTTTGATTTCAAAATTATTTTTGGAAATTAATAAGTTTGATCATCTTTTGTCCTTGTAAACGATTTTTAGCGAAATGTTTCTTTGTTAAATATCCGAAATTTAGATCCGAATCGAACAAACCTTAGCACAGATTATTGGTTCACATTTTATTGGGATGTGCAATTTTGATGAAAATCCGTTAGTATTAAGACAAAGTTAACCCACAAATGAACTACTTATAATGGGGCTTCAATGGCTTCTACTAACTGCTCAAAATTTATTTTTCAAAAAGATTTCAAATCTGTTCTTAAATTTTTTCCACCACGTGCCATTTTCGCTAAATTTGCAATTCCGTTATATTTTTTTTTTAATTAATATTTTCAAGAAGTTTGATCATCTACAGATTATGGTCTTTATATATGAACTAATCAAGTCAAAAAATTAGCTAATTTTCCTATTTATTAAAAAATATACAATGAAACTAAAAACAGTGTGCTTATGTACAATTGTTTTTGAAAAGTTTTTATTTTAAAAGTGGTATGTATCTATACTGCAAAAAAGAACATTTTCGCAATAAAAATGTAATTTAAAATCAATTTTATGACCTCTGAGTAAATCAGTTTTATGACCTCTGAGAAGCTGTGTATAAAAAAATTTAACATAAGTTTACGCTTCAAGTTTCAAAAACTTTGAAATGCAACTTACTTAAAAATTTGTGGACTCATGCTCTTTTTAAATACTAGTATAGTTCAAATGGTAAGCTCAACGTTTTATAATGTAAAAACAATCAACTTAATATTAAAAAATAAACTTTTGTAGGTTGTACTAAGTTGTAGGTAATATGCTAATTGCGGGGATCGTGGGTATAATCGCCGACAGAGGCTCCGTTCAGTTTTTTTTTTTTTTAAGAGAAGATTATTTTATTAATGTGTTGCTGGCTTTTAAAAGTTGATAGATATAGAGGACTTCAAATATTGCAACAAGGTTATTGAGAGAGATAATACATATTAGCACAGCTGTTGCACCATCTGATGGATATTGGATGAACTCGTTGATGTCTTTGAGTTCATATCCAAGTTATGTTGTTTTACTTCGGTAGGAGTAAGAGTAGGAACACCGAGGAAAATTAAATTTTCTACTCAGAAACAATTGTGGGATTGAATTTTTTTTTTCAAAGTTCAAGCTTTTTTGGTAAAGCTAACTTGAAACTTATGTAGTTATATAATTACTAAGCATTTTGATAATATTCAACCAGTTTTTTTCTACGTGTACTTATTCAATAAATATTCGTTAATTTATCAATTATGTATTAACAAAAGATGATATATCATGTCCTTACATGACTAAGTAGGGACTACATAATAAAACTTGAATAAAATAGCGAATACTTTTAAAGTCAGGATTAACATTAAAATTGTTGTCGATATTTTCAAAAATAAACAACTTTTTCAAACAATTATTTTTTCGTCAATTACGAGTACAATTGGTTTCTTAGGCATTGGTTCCATTTCATTAGCATTGGTCTAATCAAAACCATTTAAAAAATATTTCATTGGCATTATAATGGTAATGATTTTTTGTTGGCATTATCATTGACCAAAAGTAATGCCAATTAAATTTCATTGCCTTTGAAAAATTCCCAAGTATGATTCTATCACATTCCTGCACTTCCAAAATAAAAAATTCTGTGTTAGTATAAAATTAAAAATTCAATAAAATAACGTCCGTTTCATATTTATAACCCATGTATAAAGTTATAATTTGCACCTATTTAAAATTTAAACTAATCAAGTTATTTTAATTTTTATATCTGGTAATAATTTTTGTATCGTTGGTTACATATCATATTTACAAAATCTCAAAACTATAAGAGCTATATCTCGCGAAAAATGACTTTTTAAAGACACTATTATTCTCTACGTTTCATATTGATAACCCAGTTGAAGATTTTATTAGAACCTTGTAGTTCATTTAAAAAAACAAACCACATAAAATAACTGTTTTATGATTTTGCATATATTTTTTACAGTCGTTTTTTGTTACTTAAAAAAATAACAAATAAATATTTGTATATTTTTTACGAACATATGTGGTTAAAGTTTACTACAATTGTTAGTAATTTTTTGAACAGTGAAAACAACTGATAAATGTTAGTTGAAATTAATAAAATGTTAGTCGTCATTTCTTCAAGTGAAATTTCAGTTATTTTTGCCTACATTAGCTATTGTCTTTACCTAAATACTATCCTTAGTGTATCATTCAATTTTATTAGTTCAAATAAACTTTTATAAGTTTGTTATAATTTTTATTAAAAATAAAAATTATGTTTTTTCGACCTTTAATTGTGCAATGAAAATTATTCAAGTTCGAGGCCATACTCTATATTTCTTCATTAGGATATTGTCCTAACAAATAATCTATAGAGTTTTTTGTTTTCAAATTATTATTTGACTCCTTCAGGAATGTGTTGATAGATCTATTTCGGAAATTTTCTAGGTTCCCATCATCAGAACACGTTTCGAAAGCGGGTAACAATCCCATGCCAAACATCAACATTCATATGAACTAGTTTACTCACTACATGAGAACTAATATACATATGAGTTTGAAGTTAAAGATTATAACCATTGATCAAAAAATAAATTGAAAACTTGTTTGATGTGCAAGATCCACCTCTGGTGGATATTCAATACACGTTTTTTGTTTTTCTCTCCTTTTTATATTTTGTTTAGTTTGTAAACAAAACAGGGGAAGTAAACTAGGCGGTACTTTGCCTTTTTTACAAGTTTGTTATAATTTTTATTAAAAATAAAAATTATCTTTTTTTCGACCTTTAATTGTGCAATGAAAATTATTCAAGTTCGAGGCCATACTCTATATTTCTTCATTAGGATATTGTCCTGAGTTATCAGAGAGCTTTGAAACATTTTCCGGAGTAAAGCAGGGTTGCTTATTATCACCATTACTTTTCACGTTATATCTAAATGATTTACATGAGAGCCTTGAAGGCGGAATGATTGTTGGCGAAAAAATATACGACTGTTATTGTACGCAGACGATATTGTGCTACTTTCAGATAATATTAACGTTATGCAAAGAATGATAAATAATTTAGAAAGATATTGCAATCAATGGGACATGGAGATAAATCTAAATAAATCCGAAATGCTAATATTTAGAAAAGGTGGAAGAATAGCTATGCAAGAAAAATGGATGTATAATGGTCAAGAAGTAAGGATAGTAAGCGAATACTGCTACCTGGGTGTTATATTGCCGACTAAAATGTCGTTTGTAAAACATGTCCAAAAACGTAATAATTCTGCGAAATACAGTATTAACGCTACCTGGAAAGATTTTTTATGTAACAACACAGTATCAATATCCTCTAAATGGAAACTTTTTCAAGCAGTATGCAGGTCGATTCAGGTTTATGGAGCGCAAGTATCGGGATTTAGCTTATTTGAAGAAGTAGACAAACTTCAACGATATTTTATAAAACGAATTCTAAGATTGCCAGACTTCACACCAAACTACGCTTTAACATTGGAGACAAACGCAGAAGATAGTCATTTCTATAGCTTTAATTTACATATGGATTATATTTTTAAAGCATTATTTCAATTCGGGCATGAAAGACTACCGCACAAACTTGCCAAATTAGTGCTTAACAAGAATATTTTTTGGGCCGAAGAAATGAATAAATTGGGTAACGAATTTAATTTGAGATTTGAAGATGTGGCAGAATATGAATGGCTGAAAAGAGGAGCCGAATTACTACAAAATCTTAAGCGTAAAAGCATATTAGAAGCAAAAACAAAAGCTTCAAATAGTGAGACAGGTTTTTATAAGAACCTCGATTACAGCAAAGGTATAGAATACATACAGGATAATCTCAGTCAAAACAAAATAACAATAATTTTCAAGGCACGCAGTGATGTTTTGGGATTAAGGGATAATCTCATCGGGATTGATGCAAATAGAAAATGTACTATGTGCAACACCGATGAAGATGAAACACTATATCACTTTATAGGAACATGTCCGGTTTGAGAGAATTCGGGAACAGATATTTTGTAAAATCCAATCTTAACCATAATGAAGTGGTATCTATTTTAAACGGAGAAATATTGGATGGCTGGAATAGGCTGTATAATTATATTTGTGAAGCAATGAATTATAGAAAGTTTTTAATTTTGGAATTTAATTGATTTACTTTAAATTTGATATTGAATTGTGTTCAAATTTAAATATAAACTTATTTCAAATTTAAATTAGTAAATGGCAGACGACTTTTATGTCATTGTCATAAAAATACTTTATTTTACAATTGTAAACTGTGTATTTGCATATTTTGAAAATAAAGAACTATTATTATTATTATTATTAACTCATATGTATATTAGTTCTCATGAAGTGAGCAAACTAGTTCATATGAATGTTTGATGTTTGGCATGGGATTGTTACCGCTTTCAAACGTGTTTCTGATGATGGGAACCTAGAAAATTCGCGAAATAGATCTATCAACACATTCCTGAAGAGGTCAATTAATAAATTTGAAAACAAAAAACTCTATAGATTATTTGTTAGGACAATATCCTAAACTTTTATGAATAGAACTTATTAAAATTTTAAGTTAAAAAAATAAGTTTAAGATCAAATTTGACAAATCTTTAATAATGCCGAATTTGCTTTGTATGAATTATTGCATTGACTTTCATGAAAATCCAGTTTCCATTGCGGTGTTTTCGTAAAAATTGGACCAAACTGCATTTTAATACTGAAGTACAATTAGAAGTATTATTTCTTGATGATGTGAACAGAATTTCTAACGTATATGCTTAAGAAAACGCACCCACATTATGACATTACCGCCACCAAAATTAGACTTTCGAAGTATCTTTTTTCTTTACGTAGGCCTCACCAATAGTGGGTATTTTCCCTGCCATCAAAATTTCAGTTTTTTCTCATCCAAAAATATCACCTTGAGTGAAAGAACGAATTAATTTATGAAAAAAGTAAGTCGTAATTTGGGCATACCATGTTTCAATTTGTGGTCATGTTTAACTCTACGAATTCCATTCGTTTGATTTTGTGCCTTTCTAAAAGTCGTATAATTATGTTCATTTTACTTTGAGCAATATATTCGGATTATTTTGGAACTCTCCAAGCTGTTGATTAGATCTGCACTGAGCTCTCTGCTGCTTATGTTAAATTACTTGCAGCGTTTTAAAATACTGCGTGTAACGCAATTCGACAACTTGGATTTTCTTCCACTTCTATTCTGTGTTTCGTACTTTTCATTACCATAAAAAAATTGGCGATTTCCCTTCACTTCGGCCACTTTAATCGTTTTTTGAATTCTAAAAGACAAAATTTCTATTTTTTATCTTTTATCTTTTTACCAGTAAATACTGATTATAAAAAAGTCGCTAGAAATTTTGGATTCTTTTGAAAAACCAAAAAAATAAATAAAAATCGTACATGGTTATGAAACTCGAAGAAAAACAGTCATTCAGAAAATACCTAATATTGCTATATACAACTGAATTTATGGAGCTGTAAAGTATACTTTCATAAAAAAAAACATGAAATGGGCTTTCTAAAAAAATTGTCTTACTTTATTATAATCAAGACGAGTTAGAGTGAGGAGGATTGGCGATAAAATTGGTGGTGGTATTATTTTTGCTAAATCTATAAAATAGATTTGAGATAAATGGTTTTGACGCATTCATTGATTCATTTTAAAAATTGAAACCACATTTTAAGGGGTTAACTGCACTCACAAGAACTTTTCCATAAAATTTAAACAGTTATTTAAAAAGTTTATCGGTAAAGTTGTTTTCAATGGAATATACAGTTAAATTACGAACGAACTTTCGGTAAAAGTTAAATATTCAGTTAAAGGTTCTATTTAAAACAAAAAGTTGTTATACCCAGCAAAACCACACATTACCAAATCATGGGTAAAGTAATGTATCGACATAGGGCTGCACGCATTACATTACACCTTACTTCACTGATGAATTTCACAGGCGATGAACCTAAAAGTAATGAGTGGACTCACTACCTTGTAGGGGGTAAAGTAACTGGTTACTTATATGGTTACATGGTGGGAAAAAGTAATGTGTCTATAAATAGATTTCATAAAAAAAAATGTATAAAAATTTGTTTACAGATATTTTTTTTTAATTAAATAAATAACTTTTTTTTTTAGTAAATAAATAACGTGGTCATGCTGGGCTTCGAACCTGGGTATCTCTGGTTGTTTAACAATTAGTTAGGCGACAACTCTACCAACTGAGCTATCGATACGTATAATATTTTATGCTTCAAATGTAAATGAGTTGTTGTTGCTTCGTGTTTTCGT
>CM037855.1:109695212-109749511 GCA_021234595.1 Delia radicum | reverse complement strand
GGGGAATACGGAGTCAATTGACCTAAAAGTGACTGGTTAAAGAACGGACTTATCACAGGACTGGTATAATTTAATACTGAAGTGGGTTAATTAGTGTCAATTGTCCAAAAATTACCAACCCTGTGACTGCTAAAGGGAGGGACATACCACTTAACCAGAATGCTTATTAACACGAAAAAGTCAGTTGGCCAGAATTTTATTTTTAATTTTATACGACATGGTCCTTTTGCGACAGTCTGGTTAGTCCTGTGGCATGCATCTATGTGGTTTAAAGCAGGACAAATGACCCCCTCCTATGACAAGCCAATGTTAAAGTTGCAAGTTATTTACATAGGGTAGGGTTTAGCCGAGGACCGGTCTCTGGCATGAAGGGACCGCTCCTGTGGCACACGCAGAGCCGGTCCCATTCCCCATAGGGTAGTGTATTTTAAAGTGCGCGGGCAATTTTTTCTTTTGATAGCATTTGTGTATTTTTATTGTTCGAATCGATTTCCACAGGGAATACGATTAAAGCATACTTAGTAAAATATTTTTCATTAAAATCCTGTTGATTTTTATCAAGTTTAGTTTAAATTATGCATCACGTTGTGTTAATTTTTTATTTGCATTTATACAATTTTCCTAAACTACTTTCCAAGTAATAAGTCAATTCATACATTATGAAATATTACTTAATATTTTTAAATATTTATACAATTTTTTCTATTATGCTAAATCTTTACAAAATATCAAGCTTATTTTTGGATACCTCAACATTTTATCTACATATTTTAATCAAGCATTACTTGGTAAAATGTAACAAAATACATTTGGACGAACATAACAGATAATAATGTTAATGAGTGTTTAGTGCTAGAAATGTTTTTGCATGAATAACAAAAAAATAAGGTGGAACACAAAGTCAAACTGGTAAAATATAATTTAAACTTAATATTTGTAAAGTTAAATTAAATTCAACAAATATAGACTAATATATATCGATCTGACATTCAAATTATTGTGCGTTTTTTAACAGTAGTAAGTATATTTATTCAAGCTGTTACATTAAAAGACAAATTCTAACCCTAATTTTATTTCTTGGCAATTGAAAACTATACATTGGTACTGTGTTGGCCTTTGCTCTTGGTTCTAAATGTGATGAATGATTCAACAATTTATTAGTAAAGGTATTAATTGTAATTAATTTTATGTGTTTCGTTAATATTTAATAAATATATTTTAATTTTATAACATCAAAATAAAAAAGCTGCATTTTAAATAAAAAAAAAAAAAAATAGGACAGTCTATTAAGCAATGTAAGGACTTGTATAGTAGAACTATTATAAATATGTTTTACTTGAATATCATAAAATAAAAAAGAAAGAATTAATTAATTTAAACCATTTGCCTAAGTTGATTGACAAACTTTCCTACAAATAGTTATTAGTTGAAATCTTCCTACAGTTCTTGGTAATATTATACCCTTTTTTTGCTAAACGTTACCCTAGTTTATTTTTTTTTTATAGGTAGGCGGTGTTTGTATTTTTTGTAAGTGTAAGTGGCGCCATTTATTGAAAACAAAAAATAACAAAGAATTTTTTTTTTCCATTATTTCAAAACAAAGAGTGGCATAATCAAAATATTTCTAAAAATTTGTTTACATTAAATTAATAATAGGTAAAAGCGATAGTAATTTAAGCCGAAAATTTAGCAGATTTATCTGAATTGTTTAGCTGTTTGTAATAAGCTAAGATTTAGCACAAAACATGTGCCGATTTCAACAGATTTATTTTCATTTCCATTTAACAAAACTTCTTCTAAATTCTTGTATTTCAACTAACTTTTTTAACGAAAATTTAGGTCACCTAAATTTAGCAGAACATAATTTTAAACTTCATTGAAAATTCTGCTGACGCATATTCGGGTACTGATTTCTGTTGTCATCTATTTATACGGGCTTTTTTATGAGTACATAAATAAATCAAAAATTTTTAATTTTTTTCTGAAACTAAATTTCGTTTTTTTTTGTGAGGCGAATTTTATCTAATTTTCTTAACCGTACGATGCATACCCAACTTTTTCTACGAGAACACACACCCGGGATACGTTTGTACCTACTAGCTTTTTTTGCTTTTCTAATTTTTAAATGGTCCAATTTCATAATTGTTTTTATTTTTTAAATGCGTATATTAATATTTTACAACTGTTTTTGTTTCATGCAAATATTCTACCTGTTTCAAGAGATATAGGCAAAAAAGGTCACGGGCATGGGATATGTTGTGTGTGTTTACGTAGGGGTCGACTTTGGAAGCTCGTAGCTCCTGAACCACTGATCGTAATTGGATCAAATACCCTTTAAAAGATTAGAAATTATTTATATTTCCTAGATCCGTATATTTCATATGCCCTAAGTTAAGCCGTTAATGAGTTACAGCACGGCAAAGTTGTAAGTGGTTACATTTGTACCCGCGTGTGTGTTCCAGGGTTAATTAAAAAAGTCATTTTCGAAAATTCCCATAAGATAATAACATTTTTTGTGTTATTTGGAATTTTTATATTTTGAAAAGGTTTAAAAACAATTAAATATTAAATTAAATAAATCCTGTCTAGTGTATTCTGAATAATACACTAGACAGGATTTATTTATATTTATTTGGGTAAAAATTATTTTTTATTGCAAAAGCATTTTTTTGGAAGCGTTTTGCATAATGTATGCATAAACAGAATTTGTGAAAATGTTTCAGTCGAAAAATTCGGTTTCTTCATTAGAATTATTCCAATAAACCTGTTTGTCATCACGAACCTGTTTTTGAGAGTACATATTTATACAATGCAATCCTGGGAAACTTTACCCGTAACCAACAAAAATCAATTTGTAAGTTATAAACCTTCTTCTGATGATAGTTTTTTTTTTTTTTAGTTTTGTCGCGTAGGGTATCACTCAATTTAATTTGATTGCCTAACATAGTTATACTTGATTTTTATTAGTATTATAATTTTTTCCTATGAAGGCCAATCAAAGTTGATGATGGTATGAAAATAATATTACCTACATACGTATTGAGTTATAGTACTCATAATAGCCAATACTTATGCCGGGGATGGTGTAGAAAGAAATAATGCAAAAATCGAAAATAAAGCGATCTTCATATTGTTAGAAGAAAAAGACTATAATGATCATGTTGCGGTAGTTAATAATAAATTGCAACTGGCATTTCCTACGTAAAGTACAAGTTTCAAACATTTCTATGGAGTTGGTCACCGCAAACACCAAAAGCTAACATTTTGTTTTTCTAAATCCAAAAGAAAAGCTATATCAAAAGTTTAAAGTTTACAATGTACAAAAAACTACACTCATAGAAATAAACCTGTGCAACTAGCAGGAAAAGCTACCAAAAATTAGTTAAAAATTACGTTTCACAAAAAAACTGCTAAAATTAATAGATTTTTTTTGCTAAATATTATTAGAATAAAAACAGCAAAAATAAAACCGTTAACTTTACAAAATTTTAGTTTATATTTGAGTTGATTTTTAGTTGATTGAAAATAGCAATTTACTCTGCTATAATAGGAAAAAAGTTTACTAAATATTTGTAGACGGAAAGTAGCAAACAAAAACTGTAATAAGAACAAAATTTTAGCTTTATTTACACTAAAAAAAGGTTTGTAAAGATATTGAGTATACAAGTTAATAATGTCGATTTGGACAACATATGGCATAACTATCACATATGGCTTGTGTCAATAATAACAAATATTGCATTTTGTATGGAAACATTTGTCATTATAATTCAGTACTCGATAGACGCCAAAGTGTAAACACACATTTTTTTTTAATCGCTTTAATAATGAATTTCGAATTTTGTGCCTAAAAAATATTTTCATAAAACTTTATGAAAAACTTGCAATGAATAGTTTCAATAGACAACTTTATTGATTTAATGCAAAAATGCATTATTATTCATATGTTTAAATAAAAAATAATAAAATTACCTTTCATAGAGTTAAAATTAGACTCCAAAAACATACTAAAAAAATCTAAATTTAAAGCTTAACGACTTTAAAACTTGACGCAATACATCAGATAATTTTATGTCGTTTTCTTCTACAGTAATAACTGGTTAAAATGAAAACCGAGGGAGCAACAAAATTAATTCCTTATAAGTGAGTTTCGTATTACCCGGGGTACAACTTCTTTGCAATTCTTTTGTTTTCCACAAAATATTAAAAATTTTTATAAACTTTTTAAAAATTGTAAAATTCTTTTGTTTCATTTGATAAATAGATATTTATCCATAAATTTAAGAAAAAATGTCTAGGTGTTTATTTTAAAATTTAATCAAATTCAATGAAGTTTCCGAAAATTGACAAAATTTTTGAGAAGTTGGTAATGAAAATGTTTGTGGGACAGTCCGAAAGAGTTCATATTATATATAAAAAATCCACAACTTTCTTGATGCAAAAAGGGTTTCAAAAATTATGATACCCGAAAGTTAAATTTTCCTTAGCTAAAAAAATGTTTAGACTGTGAAAATCGCCATTACACTTTTGATTACTCGATGAAAGCCAAATTTGGATGAAGCAAAACAAATTTCTAGGTGCACGATTTTAGAAAAAAATTGGGGCCCTCCCAAAAAAAAAAAATCCTTTTCAAAAAAGGTTTTTAAAGCTTTTTAATGAATATACAATATTATATATATATCATATGAAACGTTTTTTTAAAGAGCGTGCAACGGTATATAAAACATGTCAACGCGTGTCCAGATATATCTTTCTTTTAGGAATATTTTGTAAAAAAATTATTATTTTAAGTTTTTTGTACATAGATTTTTGTCATTTAAATGTAAAATTGACATACTTATTCCAATCCTTGTTCGATTTAAGTAAATACGAGTTTCAACTTTTCCAAAATATATAAAATATTTTACATATGGGCATTTCCTCCGAATGGTCAACCAGGATCGAAAAATAAAATGTTGCTACTCATCGTGTTTTATTGTTTATAATTATAAAAAAAGTCTATGTTTTCATAATAGAAAGGTTTCACAGCATATCTCAGCTGTTTTACTTGAGGAAATTGGGCTGGAAACTGGAAAAAATTTTTACAGTTATATTAGTTTTTTGTTTTTATATACATCGAGATTATTTTTATGTTATTTTCAATTTATAACGAACTTTTAACCTCCGTATATTTACAAAAATAAAGCAAATCAAACATATTAGCTAGGTTGATACTAGTATTTCGATCTGGCTAAAGATCTCATCAGAACCCGAAGTTTTAGAAAAGCTAGAGCCTATATAATAAGCAGAACTTTAACAAAAAACCTATTAATAAGCAATTTTGCTCCATTCTTGTCTTCTTAGTAATCAACCACGTGGTTAGGTCTTTTCCTAACAAGCATCATGACGTTACTATACTTTGAAGAAAAAAAATGTTCTATTTATATAAAAAAATTTTAGTGTGTACTCTGGCTCAAGTAATATTTTTTTACAGTTATATTAGTTTTTTGTTTTTATATACATCGAGATTATTTTTATGTTATTTTCAATTTATAACGAGCTTTCAACCTCCGTATATTTACAAAAATAAAGCAAAAAAAAAAAATATTTTCTTTTTAAGCTACTTCTAAAGACATTTTTATATATAATTATTTTACAAAAAAATATGTTATGTTTGCACTATTTCTCCAAAACTGCTCTATTACAATCAATTAAAAAGAGAAAAGTGTAAGGAGAACAAAAAAAGTTTGATTAACGGTTAATTTTTACTTTGTTTCTTATCTATGTTTCAATCGTATGTTCGCGACCGAAAACATTTTGTTGCAATTGCGTTGCATTAAACGTCAACAGGTGCCAGACATAACACATTTTAATTAAGTTTGGTGTCACTAATTTCTAAATAAAAAAAAAAAACTTTTATGTTACAATCAAAAATATATTTTTTTATTTGCAAAATTTCGTACGTTCGCGACCGTAAGTAAATTTTTTTCATAAACAATGCATTTATTTTCTTCACACGAAAATATACTTTGGTAGATGGGTAAAACATGTGATAAATATCAAAATAAAAAACAAAAGCGTTATATTAACAAAATTAAAAGCGATCCACAAAAACTAAAAATTTTGCGTGAAAAAGCTGCTGAGAGGATGCGAAAGCGACGCTTAGCATTAACAAAAAATAAAAAGGTTTTAGAACAAATGCAAGAAAAAGAACTCGCAAGGTTGAAAGAATACCGACAAAAGAAGAAAAATTAAGCTCAACAAGAAGAATAACATGAAGCGTATTCGTGTAAACAAACTCTGGGAAAAGCAATTAAAAAGGCTGATAGGGCATTACCAAGTGATTTGAAAAAAAAAATTTAAGTTATTAAAGGACTATTTTAGAAGTATGCCAAACCGGAAAATGGCCAAAATAAAACATCTACAATAAAATAAGCACAGCTCTAACGGCATATTCAATAAAAACAAAAATATCATAAACATTGTTAAAATTTCATTATTTCATATTAAATAAAATAGTCTATTTCCTGTTATAAGTGTTACTCACTATAAATTGAGTATTAAACTTTTTGTTAAGGAAATTTGAAGGTATTTATGGGAAAATGCATGGCGATAATAATAAAAAAAACCATATGGATAAATCGTACGTTCGCGACCCGTACGTTCGCGACCGGTACTTAAGCCAATTAAACAAAAACCAATAGAAATATTTTATTGTGTAAGTACTGGATAGAGACCTACATTAATACACTTTTAAAATAAATTAATCGCTTTTGAATATTCCGTTAAATTTCGCAGATTTTTACATTTCACTACTGTCAGCCAAAGTTGACTTCTATTTTGCGTACGTTCGTGACCACATGTTTATAACTATCATTATGAAAACTTAAACTCGATGAAATCCATCTTTTGCACTACACATAGAGCTACCAAAATGCTATCGAATAGCAAAAAAATGCTAGGAAAAGTTTTGTTTTCTATATTCTTTGTACATCAAAAGCGTACGAACGTGCGTTCGTAGCAGGAAATGCCCATATTTAGTATATTTTCTTTTTATATTTAAAAAAAAAATTAATTAATCCATTCTGCAAATGTATTTGGTTTCTAGGTGATGTGATGATGCAAATGTTGCTTAGGAGAAAAACTCCAATGCGACTTTTTTCGCTACATAAATTTTTTCGCAAATTAAATATATATATGCAGTTTTTTATAATAACACAGGTCAACAGCAAAAAAAGGCTTGACTAACCACTATATAGATTTGATGCATCATGGCTGCCTAAGTACAAAAATGGTAAAATTTTTCAATTCTATGGATATTTTTTTTTTTAAAAATTTTTTAAGTAAAATTGACAATATTTTGAGACATTTCTCCACTTATGTTGTCATAACTCAAAAACAACTAGTCCGATTTTGTCAAATTAAATTTACAAAAATTAAGGTTTACAATATCTTTAAAGAACGTGTACAAATTTTTTTAATGCGATCAATAGTTTCAAAGTTATGAAACAAATTGTTAGCAAAAAAAAAAAAAAATGCTAAAAAAAAAAAAATTTGAAAAACAAAAATCTGGAAAAAAATCGAAAACTGCAAAAAATATTACTTTTTATTTTTTTGTAGTAAAGCTACATATCATGCGAATTAAACTAGATATGGATCATAAAAATGCATGCATTAGATTTTTATTTACAATTAATTGAAGGTATCGCATATTTACAAGCACTGTAGAAAATTGTACCTACTATATAATGAAAATGCAGAACATAAAAACTCAGGTGCATTTTACGACACGCATTTTGGCAAAACCCCTTTGGGAAAAACCTCTATGACATTTTTATGATTCTAATAATTAAAAAAAAATAAGTAATAAACAAAAGATTGTTTAATTTTTACGATTGCGGTAGGATAGTAATAAAACGCTCATAAATGTGCGTGTACGCTGAAGTGCTCTTATTTTCCGTTAGCTACCTGTAACGGATGATTTTTTTTTTTCATAAAAGTCCTTAATGTTTTTTAGGATTCTTGGGAATAATAAAAAATTTGCAGCACACACAAACTGTATCCACACAAAGGGTTATCCCAAATTATAGTATCAGTATTTATAAGATCTCCTTGACCCTTTTTATTTCATTCAAGAAGTGTTTGCGATAACGCAAACATCATTTAATACCTACACAAAAATTAGAATCATTCAGCTTAGAAGTTAAAAACAATTTTCAAATATTAATAAAAATGAGCCAGAAAGCCAGAACATTTTTATGTAAAAACGATCCAGATTTATTTTGTTATGTGTACGGCCAATATATCACCGGGAAAAAACGGAAGTGCTTCTTAACTTCATTGCAAAAGTCATATCAAGATTGCTATAATATCTATCCGCACAATTTGAACCAGCATTGGACACCGAGTACTATATGCATTCCATGTCGATTGAATTTATCTATGAAGTCTTCTAACGTAAAGTAAGTATAAATTAAAAGATTTGGAATATTTTATAATTACAATATTTCTTAATTAAAATTTGAATTCTTCATATTCCTGATTTCAATTTTTTTTTTCATTTTACAGACGACACTTGGAAATTTTGAAGCCTATGCTATGGAGAGAAACAGCGAACCACGCATCCGAGTGTTATTTTTGTTTAAGTACAAAAAGCGGTTTTGGAAAACATATGCGATGGTCTTACCCCACGAGGTCTGCTGATGGGTTTACACTTGCAGTTCTACATTCACAAGAAATAGAATATGCTCAAGATCGGGGTGCAAGCTGTAGTCATGTGCTTTCATCTTCACCAGGACACTCAACCTCAAGTATGTCTTACCAATCAGATATGTCAGATCCAGCAACACCATCTACAGCTGAAAATGACGAGTTCATCCCACACAAACATTTCTCGCCGAGACCATGGAATCAAGATCAGCTTAATGATGTAATTAGAGACCTTGGATTGTCGAAAAGATCTTCTGAATTACTTGCGTCCCGGATGAAAGAAACAGGTCTCATAACTAAAGAAACTAAAGTTTGGTATTACCGTACTCGAGAAAAAGACTTACTTCATTATTTTGCTGAAGAGGATGACTTTGTGTACTGCACAGATATTTCTGGTTTGATGACTGCCATGGGCTTACAAAGATATGATTCAAACGAATGGCGTTTATTTATCGACTCATCAAAACGCAGCTTGAAGTGTGTCCTTTTGCATAATGGAAATAAATTTCACTCCTTGCCGATCGCACATTCAACCAAAGTAAAAGAAGAATACTCTGTAATTGCATTGGTCATGAAGAAGATAAAGTATGATGAACATAAGTGGGTAATTTGTGTTGATCTTAAGATGGTAAATTTCCTCTTAGGCCAACAAAGCGGCTTTACAAAATATTCTTGTTTTATATGTTTATGGGACAGCAGAGCTAAAACAGAACATTGGAAGAGAAAACAATGGCCTACTAGGGAAACACTAGTTCCAGGTAAGCCAAATGTTATAAATGTGGCTCTAGTGCCCCGAGATCGCATCATATTACCCCCTCTTCACATTAAACTTGGTCTGATGAAACAATATGTTAAAGCACTTAACAAAGATAGTGAATGTTTCCAGTATATTTCAAGGAAGTTTCCCAATCTAAGTATGGAAAAGCTGAAAGCAGGCATATTTGATGGCCCACAAATTCGCAAATTGGTGAACGATACTGAATTTAGCAGTTCAATGTCAGAAATTGAGAAGAATGCATGGGATTCGTTTGTATGGGTTATTCAAAATTTCTTAGGAAATAACAAGGGTGATGATTACGTTGCGCACGTTGAAGAGATGTTAACTCACTTCCAGAATCTTGGATGCAACATGAGCATCAAAGTACACTACCTGCACAGTCACTTAGATCGATTTCCTAAAAATCTAGGAGACTTGAGTGAAGAACAGGGCGAACGATTCCACCAAGATATCCGGACAATGGAGGAACGATACCAGGGTCGCTGGGATGCACACATGATGGCTGATTTTTGCTGGAGTATTCAGAGTAACACTTCGTTATTCAACAATAGTAGAAAATCGACTAAAAGAAAATTTCAGAGTTTGTAGTTTATAATACATATTTATTTATTTATTTTCTTGTTTTATTTATTATAATAAATCTGAATAATAAAATATAAATTTTCTACTATTTAATTTATTTATTTATTTACATTTAAGCTCATCCAACACAAATGTCTTTCCGAAGAATAGAATCAGTATATTCTAGGTAGGGTTTTGCCAAAAATACACGAATGTTACTATGTAATGCATTTTTGATGTGAAAATTTGTACATAGCATGGGGAAAATGTTTTCAAAATTCAATCAATCGAAAAAAGAACATTAACTACTCAATTTTATGTATATCAGACAAAAAACTAAAATTTGGTGAAAATGAGCGAATTCACTTAATTGTGAATAAATTCGAAAAAAATAAATCGATTTTTATGATCGATATCTCATTTTGTTCCTATTACATGTGGCTTTGCGATAAAGCAATAAATCTGAACGATTTTTGCCGTTTTCGATTTTTTATGATTTTTTTAAAACAAAAAAATTTGCTATTTTCACGTAAAAAAAATATTTTTTCCCTCAATTTTTTATTATAACTCCGAAACTACTGAGCCGATTGAAACGCAATATATTAATGGATTAAAGGCTATGTAAATTTCAGTTTTTCTAAATTTATTTGAATAATATCGGACTAATTTTTTTTTAGTTATCATTAATTATGTGGAGAAACGTCTAAAAAAATTTATAATTTTAAACACGTGTTTACTTAAACGAACTGAAGATTAAAATACGATAATATGACATTTATATCACAAAAATCTAAGTACAAAAAAGTTAAAAATCATTTGTTTTAAATAAAATAAAATCATAATTTGTATGTGAAATGTAACTTTTTTTTGATCGGGAAAATATCATACATTTTTTAAATTAGTTTATTTAATTTATTTATTGTTTTAATTATATTTTTTAATATTCAGAAGTTTTATGTTCACACACATGCGTTTGTTCGATGTGTGTATACAAAATAAAAAATTAAATGAATGAAATCAAACGCGGTTGTGTAGCTGCATTTGTTTGTATCTTTCATTTTTTCTCTACTTCGTCCATACAAGCTGTGACATCAACATACATCCCTATGGGGAATGAGGAGTCATTTGACCTAAAAGTGACTGGTTAAAGAAATACTTATCACAGGACTGGTATAATTTAATATTGAAGTGGTATAATTTAATACTGTCCTAAAATTACCATTCCTGTGACTGGTAAAGGGAGGACATACCACTTAACCAGAATGCCTATTAACAAGAAAAAGCCAGTTGGCCAGAATTTTGCCCATTGGAAGCTGTTTAGTTTTCGTTTATTTTTATGCCCATCTTTGTGCACATCTTTGGTTAGTCCTGTGGCATGCCACTATGTGGTTTAAAGCAGGTCAAATGACCGCCTCCTATGACAAGCCTATGTTAAAGTTGCCAGTTGTTTACATAGGGTGGGGTTTAGCAGAGAACCGGTCTCTGGCACGAAGGGACCGATCCTGTGGCACACGCAGGACCGGTCCCATTCCCCATAGGGATGGTACACATGTGGTTATAAGCACAATTTTGGTAGCAACAAAAATAAGTTAAACATTAGTTCAAATTTAGTTTTTGGTAAAAAAGTTTAACTAAAATTGTAGCTGAAAACGCGATGTCAGGAAAAAATTTGAACTAACTTTTTTACTGTATCTTAAATTTATATTTTGCAAAAAGCAGCAGAATTTTTAGCAAAAAATTGTAGATTGGTGATTCTGGAAGGCCGATTTTATTCGCATGAAAAATAAAGTAAAAAAAAAAACCTTAAAAAATTCACATAAATTTATGATTTTTCGTCTACGCAGAAAAAATTAAATATCTAATTAAAGATTTGATTTGAATTAAGTTTGTTTCTTAACAAATATTTAATTGAATCAATTAATATTTTAATTGACTTTTAAATATATAAATACATATTTTATTTCTCAAATTATTTTGTATTAAACTGTATTGTTAAAAAGAAAAAGAAAAGTTTCAGAATACAATACCAAATGCATTTAAAGTTTACAAACGAAACAAGCACATAAACAGTATAAACGTGTCGTCCTCACACATTTTTTTGTGAGCATCATTTTTATTTTTTTAGATAGTTATTTATTACTTTTCAATTAAAGTTTTAATTGATATTATCATTGCCGTGATAGATGCAAAATCAATTAAAATATTAATTGATTCAATAAACTTTTTAATTGAAACCCGTTTTTAGGTTTTTCTGTGTATATTTAAGTTTTTTTTGCTGATTAATACGTTACTTTCAATTAACTAAAATTTAGCTCAAATGTAACTTAATATTTATAGCATCAACAGACTTATTTTTGCTATTTTTATCTTGTTAATATTTTGGGAAAAAAATCGGTTCATTTTAGCAGTTTTTTCTGCAACGTAGTTTTTAACTAACTTTTTACTACTTTTTCTATTAGTGTAGAAAAAAAAGTGGGTACTATCACCAACTACTACTAAAGATTCATAAACATTTACAAAATTTAAACCGGCCGGTATAGATTGTTTTTTAAGTCATTGTCTGTCTTTGTGTGTTACATGTATTACTGACTCTATTTTGTTGCAAACAATTGTGTAGACTTTAACAATATTTTTTTTATTTAATCTGAACTATGTTCAAAACGTATTTGAAATTCTAGATAACAAATCTTAAACGATTACAATTTTCATGGTTTTTAACAAATTGAAAATAACTATGGCGACGGCTTATTTCATTTTCAATAATTTTAAAGGATTTATCAGATTCTGACATATATTTCGTAGACAAATTTTCGTATTATAAGAACTTTATTCTACCCGAGTAAAAACCTTCATATTTGGATCCATAAAATTTCAATGTACATATGTATGCATGTCCTAAATAGATACATAAATCTCCATACACGCTTCCATATAGCTCCATACATGTGCATTACCGAAATTTTAGGTAATAAAGAGTGCTTTTTTTTATAGAGATATAGAACTTTTAAATGGAATAAAACAAAGATGAATTTGTTAAATAGACATGGAATTTACTTAATTCGAAAGATAATCTTCTGGTATTATAATTATGTGGCCGTATATTGGCAATAACGCGGTGAATGTTGTCCTGCAACTGGGCAATCGTTTCACATATCCCCACAGAAAATAGTCCAGCGGCGTCAAATCGTACGAAGCTGTGTTAAATGTTGCGTCGTCTTGTTGAAACCACAGCTCCTGCACATCATGGTTGTGCAATTGATGAACAAAAAGTCAGTAATCACCATTGATCACCATTGACGGATAGACTAATTGGGGTCTTCCTCTACGCTACGCTCTACAGCAGCAATGACTTCTTCTGTACGCACTGTACGACATCTCTGTGGATGGATATTATCATTTAGAATAAACGTGGTCCGAAAACTTTCCATAGTTTAATTATTTGCTCTGATGTACGATTATGTTTGCCGTAAAATGGACGTAGAGCGCGATACGTATTTCGAACAGAACCATGATTTTTAAAATAAATTTGCACAATTTGAAGCGTTGTTTAGGCGTCAGTCTGTTCATGTTGAAATACCAAACTAAACAGAAATCACTTGACAGCTGACAATATGGCCGACAGTTAAAAAATGTTGACACCTTAAAGTTCTATACCTGTATAAAAAACACCCTTTATTATAAAATAGCAATCGACAAATTAGGCATTTTAAAACAAACTTTAAAATGAATTCTAAAAAAGACTTTTGTGCATTTATATTAAATTTTGGGGTCTATGCTAAAGTTCGTTAATTGCAGATCTGATTAGAATGTTAAGAATATTAAATGAATAAAAGAAATAAAAAAAAGTTTTTTCGAAACTTAAAGTTTTTGGAGTTTTTAATAAGAATAAACTTTTCTTCCAAAATTACCGACTTGCGGCAAGGGTTAACGATTAAAAAAATGTGTATTTCTTCCATTTAGGACCATTTGTAATAAAACTGCTGGGTGAAATGAACAAAAATCGCTAAATCGTTAAGGACATTCTAACTAATGTCCATATATGCGGACATTCTAACTAATGTCCGTATATGAAATTAAAAAAGCCCATGTGTGATCATCTATGTATATTTATATAAATTTTGATTTTAACATACTAAGAGATATAAATTTTGTACATATTTTGGTACATAGTATATGTTTGGAATACAAGCTGTATTATGTTAGTTTGTCCTTCTGTCTGTTATAAACGCCTTTTGTGTGTTACTTTTCACTTTTATTAAAAAACATTAACAGAAAAAAGCCATCATCAAACTAAAACTCAGTCACTAAGTCATTTTTTTTTTAAAGATGTTTGAAAATCTAAACCAAAAACACGATCGAAATAAACAGAAACAAAAAATTGGCTTAAATGCTGCCGCTCTGTTTGCGGAGGTGTGTCTGGAATTTTGAACTTTACAAGTTGTACCACATTTGTTGCATATAGCATTTTGGTAGTCATTGTTGTGGTCGTTTTTTGTTGTATGTATTTTGTTGCTCTTTTTTTGGTTTTGGCGATCTAAATGCTGATATTTTCGTGTATTCATTTGCTTTTTTTTTTTTTGTTTTCAGATTTTTGATCATCATTTTATTACATGCAGTTTAGGTATATTATTTTAAAATGTTATATTTTTTTGGATATATTTCACTACAATAATTGACCAATTTGTAATTTAATAAAAAAAAAAACAATTTCGACATTTAGCTGTTATGATGAGTATTTTTATAAAAATATAAAAAAAAAAAAATAATAACGAAAGATTATGTAAAATAAAGTTCTCATGAAAAATATTGTAGTTAGATTTTCTATAGAACTAACAAGGAAATTATTCGCAGATTTTAATAAACCTTGAATATGTTATTGAGGACAAAAAAATATTACATGTGTATTTTTTTTAGGTGTGCAATCCCACGTTTAGGGATTAAAAAGGGATGTCAAAAATTTTAATATTTTTGTACGAAAACATGATTAAAACAGAAGAAATTCACATTTTTAAGTACCCAGTATTAAAGTACTAGAGAAAATAAAAATGTTGTTACCCATATTGTATACTATGATTGCTACTTATTTGAAACATTTAAAATATGGTTTATAAAATATCTTCGGGAAAAGTCTTTAAAGCATAACGATTACGAAAATTTAAAAACCCCAGCCACCCAATCGATAAACTAAAATAAGCATTATTATATGTTAATTTGAACTTAAACCAAAAGCAACTTCCCATACAAATGTGGTATTAGAAAATTATAATTTTTGAATAACAAAAATGTTCGGACTTGCACGGACAAGTTTTATAAGACAACAGATGCATATTTTTTATAATACCTTTCATTTTATACCCAATTTAGTTTAATAACTGAAGTTATATTAAAAAATGTCATATTGTGTAATTTTTGGCCTCACTTTTTAACCCCAAACTAGAGATTGCGCACCTAAAAAAAATACGTAGCTAATTTTTTTTTTTTCCTTTACAATTTATCGAAATTTAATTTAAATTTTCGATTTCACTTCTGTGTAGTTTCCTTGTAAGTAAAAATAAAAATTGTAATATCCCAGCATAAATGAAACCATTAAAGTCCTTGCTATTAAACATATTTTTAAGGAAGATTTCTATCACACTGTGTTTTTGGAATGAATTGAAAGGTGAACTGCTCTTGGGATTTGAAAAACACTTTTATGTTTTAAATACATATCACAGGAGAGAACTTAAATTGAAGTTTCAAGTGTGTCCACTCAGTGAACTACTGCAGTATCTTTATTTTTAAGTGAAAAAACAGTCATTTGTAATAGAAATTTCAGTTTTTATTACAATTTCAGGGCTTATTGTAAAAACATGATAAGCCACAATTGTTGTTTTATGAAACGTCCTGCAAAACTAATATTTTTTACATGCTTTCAACCTTTAAAAGGCGAAAACATACTAAACATAAAATGTAGCTTAACAAGTTTTTACAAAAAGGCCTTCAATTATAGTTCATTTAAAAAAACAAACTGCATTATGATTTTACATTAATGAAAATAAAAATTATTCAAGTGCGAGGCTATACTCTATATTTCTTTATTAGGATATTGTCCTAACAAATAATCTATAGAGTTTTTTGTTTTAAAATTTATTATTTGACCCTTTCAGGTATGTGTTGATAGATCTATTTCGGGAATTTTCTAGGTTCCCATCATCAGAACACGTTTTGAAAGCGGTAACAATCCCATGACACACATTAAACATTCATATAAACTGGTTTACTCACTACATGAGAACTAATATATGAGCTTGAAGTTAAAGATTATATCCATTGATCACATCCACATCTGGTGGATATTCAATACACGTTTTTTGTTTTTCTCTCCTTTTTTTGTTTAGTTTTTAAACAATACAGGGGAAGGTAAACTAGACGGTACTCTATCTTTTATACAAGTTTAATATAATTTTTATTAAAAATTATGTTTTTTTCGACCTTTAATTGTGCAATGAAAATGAAAATTATTCAAGTTCGAGGCCACAGTCTGTATTTCTTTATTAGGATATTGTCCTAACAAATTTATTTATTTTTTGATCAATGGTTATAATCTTTAACTTCAAGCTCATATATTAGTTCTCATGTAGTGAGTAAACTAGTTTATATGAATGTTTGATGTTTGGCATGGGATTGTTACCGCTTTCAAAATGTGTTCTGATGATGGGAACCTAGAAAATTCAAGAAATAGATCTATCAACACATTCCTGAAGCGGTCAAAGAATAAATTTGAAAACAAAAACTCTTTAGATTATTTGTTAGGACAATATCCTAATAAAGAAATATAGAGTATGGCCTCGAACTTGAATAATTTTTATTTTCATTGCACAATTAACGGTCGGAAAAAAAATAATTTTTAATAAAAATTATTTCAAACTTGTAATTTTACATTCATTTTATACAGTAGTTTTTTTTTATTTAAAAAATAAAACAAACAAAATGTTTTTTTATTTTTCATTGCAAATGTAGTTAATTTTTTGAGCAGTAAAAAACAAATGACAATGTTAGTTGAATTTACTGAAATGTAAGTCGCCCTTTTTCAAGCGAAATTTTATTCGTTTTTAACTTCAGTTGCAGTGTTCTTTACTTATATAGTAGTAGTAGTGTGGTATCAATAACATCCAAAATATCCGTATTTGAAGTTTCCTATTGGGTATGTTTTTTCGCCCCTATCTGATAAAATATTGTAAAGTGGATATTAATGGCGTATATGCTTTGAAAACCTACCCTAATAAAAAGTCCAAGAGTCTATTATAAGCGTTGAAATTCAGTTGAACTAATTTTTTCAGTTTTTATCGTTCAAATCAGTTATTAAGCTAAAGTTATTAGTTATCTCATGTAACTGCAAGAACAAATTTCACAAAACTAATTTTGCAACTTAATATTTATTAATGATTCTCACATTTACAAATTTGCCAGTTAAATTAAACCACAATTATATCCACAAAATTTTTTTTGTGTCTCCGCTTTATGGAGTTATTGTCTCATAATTTCTAATTTATATTCTTTAAATAGTCAGACACTTTCTTATTCATTCTTAATTATTTTAACCAAAACTTAGTTCTTCTAAAATTTTCGTCTCCTAAATTTAGCAGACTGTGATTATCAACTTTATTTAAAATTCTGCAGACGCAAAAGCGGGTACTACCTTATATTGTAATACCTAAACTTTTAAACTGGCAGCTTTTAAGTAGGGCGTCACTACTCCTACTCTTGAGAAATTTCAAGACCTATGTTCTTCCCCAATTTTCAGAAATACCTACTCATATTTATCGCACAAAATAAATAAATTACTAATTTTAAGTTTCTTAGGGCAGAGGGAAGCAGCTGTCCTTATTTGATTCTCAAAAACAATTTTTATAATCGATCAATGAGTATGGGAAAACGTTAGATTAAACTTCCACAAACATAGTTTGAGTAAAAGAAGCAAAAATGAATGTGATACTTTAAAAAAAAAAACGGATTTGAATATTTTTGAAGTAACCAAAATCATAAGTTAGAAAAACACTTTGTTCTAATTTCTCTTAAATTGGCTTAGCGGCCTCCATTAGGATGTCGCTTAAGAGGCGAATTGTCGATTTTCGGTTATATAAGCCGGCAATAAGCTTTAAGAAATCAATTTTGCACTATTAACGGAAAATTTGCTCTTAAAACACACATTTTCTTTAAAAATTCTTATTTCAAAACTTAAAAAAAATTTATTTTCATTGCCAACAAAAAATTATATAGAATATTGAATATAGCTAAATCGGTACAGTCTTAAGACTGTAACTATAAATAAATTTTAATTTGCAAAAATAGCTTAAACTGCCGAAATCAATGTTGAAAACTCACAAAAATATTTTTTATTAAAACATTAAATTTTTCGAGAGCTGAAAACTAAATTAAAAAAGAATCTCTAGCTAAAATATGCTTTTGTTTTAAAAAGTACTAAAATATGCTCAAAATACAATTTTGTTTTTATCAAAAATAAGATTTTTTTTTTGTCGAAAATGAGATTTTTTTATCGAACTATGCAAAAACAAGAGCAAAATATGCAAAAATATGCTACAACAAATCAATGGCAGAATTCGTCAAGTGTTCTCAAAAAATCTAATAGCCTTGAACTCTTAGGTAGTGAATTATACTTTTTTGTGGAAATGTGACACAAGAAACAACAAAATGTTTTATGTTTCATATCCTAATCAGAAAAATTTCTTTAAAATTTTCAAAAATGTTCAAAAATTAAAAATTATTAGAAAAAAAAAAATAGGAACTTCAGCAAAAATTTTGTGAATTTTAAGCATATTGATTTCAAATGTAGTTTTATATTGTCGTTTGTTTTTACTGTCAATAAAAGGAACTACAAATGTAATAAAAATGAAACACAAATGTAGTAAAATATTTACTAATGCTTATTTGTTTTATTTTTTTTTTTTTAAACTAATAAAATGAATGTAAATTCATAGTACAGTAATTTGATGTGGTTTGCTTTTTTAAATGAACTAAAAATGTAGTCGAAACTGAAAGTTTTTCTACAAATGACTGCCTTTTTACTTTAAAGTAAACATACTGTATTAATACTCAAACAACTACAATTATTTACAGAAAAAGTTCACTTTAAATTCATCTTTGCTACAAGTTAACTAAAAATTTATATTAGTTTGTTCTTTTTGCATCTTGTGACTAAATGTTTGTAAAATTTTGTACTTTTTTAGCTTCAAAAATATAGCTATTTCTAGTGATTTTTTTTTTTTGGGTCAGATTTAGCTAGTTTTCTTGAACAAAAGTTGGCAGCAGTGTATACAACTTTTTTTTGCGAGTGTTTTGTCCTCAGTTTGAAAAAAAATTGGTTTTATACCTGCTGTAACAACAAATTCTTTTGAAATTTAACCTTCAGCCGATTATCAGCCGCCGCCGACACTTTTTTCTCCATTCCGCGGCTGACCATATTTTGGCGGCTTCTGGCGATATCCTCGAACCGCCGACTGTTGTATCCTAGAACTGGCGACGTTTTGACACGGGGTTTGCTTGGTGGCAAGTAAAATTGTATCTTTATATGCATGATGTTATACTAAACTATATTAAATTGTACAAAACTGTATCACAATATACAAGATTATATAATATTTTTTTTTACTCGGGGGTTTTGATTTGAAATCCCCAACATACCATTCATAATTCAAAATCAACTTGAAAATTTTCATTAAAATATCTATTGAAATTATCTTAAATGAACATATCAATTTAAAATATCAAACTTTAAAAATTTTAGTTTGACATACAAATTTTTGATTGTTAATAAAATTTGCCTATAAAATTTTAATTGAATAACCACCAGGGTTTCCATGGTGGTCGGAGGTTTAGATAACATTTGTTTTAACACACCATTGGTTTATGTTTTTATAATTGTTTGAATATGAATTGTGAATATTGATTTCAAAAGAGTTGACAAAATTAATTGAAATTGTGACTGCAAATTATAAAAACTGTTTAATTGATGGGAAAAAGTTTCCAACTAGGCAATACTCTTTCAGATTTTAATTATATTTGTAAATATGATAGAGGGTATTAAACTATCTGCTCAATATATCTTAAAAGGTTCATAAATATGGGGTCAAAAATGAACCCTATTTTTTATTATGTGTAATTTAATTTAATCTAATTTTTATATATTGAGACTAGCTCTAGTCGAGCGGATCATCACAATCTATTACCATTTCATCAGGGACCTAAAATAACAGTTATTTTTTAATTTTTAAACAAAAAAGCATATAGAAGCAATTGTTGAAGAAATGATTCCACATTGATACTTGTTGAGAAGTCTTTCATAAAATGCTCTGCTTCTTAGATTTTGGAGTTTTATTTTTTTGAGCAAATATAAAAGTTATTTTTTGACTTTAAATTTTTTTTAAGCAAAAATAAATGTTATATTTTGAATTTTATTTATTTTTCGAGCAAAAATAAAATATATTTTTAGACTTTTATTTTTTTTTTTTTTTGAGCAAAAATACATATTAACTTTTTTTCCAAAAATGCATTGAAATCGTGTTTCTTTTTTTGAAAAGCCCATAACAAACTCATCAATCTGTAAAAAATCCCGATAAAAACAACCTTCATGAGAATGTTTAATTGCCATAAATTTAAAAACATGAAGAGAAAAAATTTGCCACCAAATAAAAATCAGAAAATAACATTTATGTTTGCCCAAAAAAGTAAAATTCAAAAAATAACTTCTATTTTCGCTCAAAAGAAAATAAAAGTAAAAACTTAAATAATTTCCTCGAACTTGATTATTGGCCTCGAACTTGAATAATTTTCAATGAAAATTATTCAAGTTCGAGGCCATACTCTATATTTCTTTATTAGGATATTGTCTTAACAAATAATCTATAGAGTTTTTGTTTTCAAATTTATTAATTTACCACTTTCAGGAATGTGTTGATAGATCTATTTCAGTTTCTAGGTTTCCATCATCAGAAAACATTTTGAAAGAGGTAACAATCCCATGCCAAACATCAAACATTCATATAAACTTGTTTACTCACTAAATGAGAACTAATTAATATATGAGCTCGAAGTTAAAGATTATCACCATTGATCAAAAAATAAATTGAAAACTTGTTTTTTGTGTTTAATGTCTACCACTGGTAAATATTCAATACACGTTTTTTGGTTTTTCCTCCTTTTTATTTTTTGTTTTGTTTAAAAACAAAAATACGGAAATATAGAGTATGGCCTCGAACTTGAATAATTTTCATTTTCATTCCACAATTAAAGGTTGAAAAAACATAATTTTTATTTTGAATAAAAATTATATCAAACTTGTAAAACATTTTCTTTTATTTTTGCTCAAAAAATAAAAAGCAAAAAATAACTTTTCTTTTTGCTCGAAAAAATAAAGGTCACAAAAAAAACTTTTAGCAACTTACTTTTATAATAAAAGGAATAATAATTACGTTCCCTGCATCTCATTTCTCTAATACCCCACTGTGTGCTACAAGGAGACCAAACATACAATATAAATATGACACCATCATGTAAAGTGGCCAGTCCTGCTGCTGTAACGTACCTAACATTACTTTTGCAAAAATATTAATGTTAAACAATTTCAAACTCTGTACAGTCATATTCTCATAGTAAGTTTTGTTAATAATTGCAAATTGTAAAATTTTATCGTAATATAAGTACATTTGTGTGAAAATATTAAGTAATACAAATTTGTTAACTAACTCAGCCATAAAAAATGTAGTAGAAGTTTGAATAAACTTTAATTTTATAGACATGTAATGTTTAGCTGAATAAATCATATGTCATCTTCAAAAGATTCCCAGCATGCTCAATTGAAAATATATCAAACATTTTTTATTAAAGTGGTATGAGTCCATTTTCCCAAAAAATGAGTTAAGAGTTAAATAAGATGCAATCCTATGGGATCTTTTTATATTATGTAAAAGTAAACATTTCAAAATCAACTGAGATATTCACTGAGAGAATTATCTGCATAATATCAATTAATTTTTGCATTAGATCTATGAATTGTCACTGGAACTCCTCCATTGAAACTTTTCATTAAAATAATGTAGTTTCTCATAAAATTAAGTAACAAATTTCATATTATTTATTAAAAATTTCATAGGAATAATGAAAAAGTTTCATTAAAAATAGTTTCATTGAAACTATGAAGCTTTTTCATGAATGTTAACAGATTTTTTATTCACGTTGTGAAAAAATTCATTAAAACTCATCGAAGGAATTTTTTCTGTGTTGAAGATTGAAACAAAAGCTTATATAAATTCGCCAACTCGCGCAATTACATTAAATGTTTGAAGCCCTTCATCTTTCACCACCTTTCATCTCTCCACTATCCCCTTTTCAAAGAAAGCAACACATTAATTAATAGGAAGAATTTTCTGAGTGTTTCTTCTCTCTAAAAAAAAATAAAAAAAAATATCCGCGTTAAGTTGAAATTCGCGAAAATTTATTAAACAACATTTTAATTTTTTTATGGCAAAGTGCATATATGCTATGCAATGTACATCGCGAGAGCACGTATGCTTTAACATTTCTAGAAACATTTTTGGTAAAAACTACAGTTTCTTTTGCAAAACGTTGCACAACATTTTTGCTGCGGCGAATTAACTTTTATAATTTTTTTAAGTCAGATTCAATGGAAACATAATGTTTATTTGAATTTGCGTATTTTCAGACATTTAATACATCTACATTTACATTTTGGATCAATATTATATCAGATTACTTATAAAATAATAAATTGGTTGTTACTTGTATTTCCTTTGGTTAAATAAGCGAACTTTCATATTTCAGCCAATAAACTATATTAAACAATAAAAATTAAATTAAGTCCAACTAAAAATAACAAAATGATAAAAATGTTAATTTTGAACTCGACTCATACATTTTAAGTTAAAAATACCAGCTAATTTTGCAACGTATAGTTAAAGTTCTTTGTGATATAAAAATTTTATATATATGTAATACCAAATGCATGTAAAAATTTTTAAATAATTTCACCCCGATTTTTAAACAAAAAACCTTTTGTATCTCGACTTAAAAAAAAGTAGACTCATACCACTTTCAAAATAAACGGTTCATACAATAAATATATACTTAAATTGATACTCAGAAGCTACTTGACTTCAACGATTTCATTTAAACTTTTAAAATTAACTTTTAAGGAACTTTCGTGAAAATACAATCACGTATTAAAATCAGATTTTTGAAATATCGCTTTTAGACCATTACCTTACTTTGACGTATTGTATTTAGCATAAAAATTAAAAAAAATCTTGCAGTAGAAGGGGGACCATTCGAAACTTTTTTTTAAAGCGCTCAATCAAAAATTTGATTGAAAAAAATATATTTTTTTTTAAATTTTACACATCTTTTTACTTTAATTTGTGTGTTTAAGGCATAAATTTTCATTATTACTTATATTAATTTTTTTTAGATTTTTAAAGTAATTCAAATAGGCTAAACTGACCCACCTATGGGGTAAATTCGATTAGTTGATATTGCACATTTGTCATCTATAAATATAACGGTTCTGGTGGAATACCGTTATATTTTTATATAACGGTATTCCACAAAATAATCTCAGCAAAAAAAAAAATCAAAAAACTTTATTTTTTTGTATTTGTTGAAAGAAACATACATACGTCTGACCCAAGCAGCACATGTAACGAATTACACTGTAAGTCAAATTTCAACTTTTGAAATGCCACACCAAAACCACGGGACACGGAAACTTAATTTTGGATCGTAAACTCCAGTGGTGTATTCCGTTTTAATAGCTTGGGTAAAAAAAAGATATTTCAATTTAAAGTTCGTATTGACTCAAGCGATTTTTGAATGTATTTTAAGTAAAAGACTTCAAAAACTCTTTTGAGCTTACTATATTTATTGTTTATATGTCGAAGCTCAAAGCTATCAAAGGTTTCTGTCCATTTTGCGAAGATGTTTTCTAAAGAAATTTGAAGATTTGAACCATATGACACTGAACTAACAGATGTTATGTATAATGCTACGTTTCCACTGGAGTTGTTTTGAAAGTTTTTTGAACAAAACATGTTTTGCATATGTTTTCACATAAATTTTTCTCACCAAAACAGATATTTTGCTACATGTTGTAAGTAGAAACACAATATAAAACAAAGGTTATTACCCAGAGGTTTCGTATAGTATATAAATGAATTGTATCCTCCTAAAAATGGACGGCCTGGGTAAAAATTAAAATATGGAGTAAAAATTTAAATATGGAGTCTAATGTAATAATATCTCATTTGATAAGTTCCCATATATAAACACATACAAATTGGTCCGAAGAATGGGTCATCTACATGTATTAATACAATTATATCGGATATTCATCCATATCCAATACGTTAAATTATATCTAATTAGATATAAATATATCTGATTTTATACAATTTTCTGTCTTGAAGTTATGCTTAAAAGTATTTAAGTTGAAAATTCTAGAAATCAACAATTTTAAAGACCTAAATTTTTTTTAAATGAAACATAACGAATTTTTTCTAAATTGTATGAAATAAATTCAGTGTTTCAAAAATGTTTCCACTTTTTTATTGGAAATTATATAAAAGAAATCACTTGAATTTCGTTATATAATTATATGAGAGGTCATATGTAATAAAGACTTAACTTGCATTTATGTTTATTTGATATAAAACTTTGTCAAAATATGTATATAATGCTATACAAAATTATGAGGAAAATATTTGCAGTATGACGTCACATATAGTTTAATAAGACTTAGCATGTGACCATATATAATCATATTGATCATAACATATATTTGGATTATTATTGTACGGCTTATATAGTTATATATTTTTTTTTTTTTTTTTTTTTTTTTTATAATTCATTCTTTATTTACAATCTATCCGAGAATAATAAGCAAATGTGTTAAAATAAAAATATCACAGAGGTTATGTAACTCCATCGAGGTACATAACAAAAACAAAATAAATTAGATAAATTTAAAGGAGTAAATAACAGTTCATAAAAGTAAATACATATTTACTTATTAACATCATGTTTTATTTTCGGAATGGGAGATCTAAGATATGGCTTCGTTTTAGTCTTCTAGTTTCGTTGGTGCTATCTAATAATGCGATCGCCACTGGGTTATCGTGATTGCTCAGTCTTTGCAAGTATCTTTCACTTACATATCTAGTTTCCTCTCGAACAGATGATACAGAAAGATCTCTTTTGATAACATTATTTCTGACATACCATGGTGCATCAAGAATTTGCCTCAGTGTTTTGGATTGATATCTTTCTAGTATATCAATATTAGAATTACTAGCGGTACCCCATAATTGGATCCCATACGTCCAGACTGGTTTAATAATAACTTTATATACTCGTAATTTATTATTTAGACTTAGCTGGGATTTTGAACCTATAAGCCAGTAAAGCTTTTTTGTTTTAATTTTAAGTTGCTGCTGTTTACTTTTAATATGAGCTTTCCAGGTAAGACGTCTATCAAGAATCATACCTAAGTATTTAACATTTTCCCTTTTTGGAATTAAATTACCGTTTATGGATACATCAGGACAATCACCGCGTCTGAGCGTAAATGTTGTGTGGTTGGATTTATCAGAATTTACTTTTACATTCCATTTCATTAGCCATTGGTCAAGTTCATCAAGCTCATTTTGTACAAGTGAAGATGCTTCATCAGGAGAATCGCTTGTGGCAATTATTGCAGTATCGTCTGCGTATGTTGCGACTAATACGTTATCAAGTGTTGGCATATCTGATGTGTATATTGTGTATAAAATTGGACCCAATACACTTCCTTGTGGAATACCAGCATTTATTTCGTAAAGTTCTGATCTTTCATCATTAACTTTTACATAAAAGTGTCGATTGGATAAATAACTTTTAAAAAATTGATAATAGGGTGCGGGTAGAAACTGCTTTATTTTGTAAAGTAACCCCTGATGCCAAACCCTGTCAAATGCTTGCTGTATATCAAGAAAAACCGCAGAGCAGTATCTTTTTTTCTCAAGAGCATCTCTAATAACATTCACAATTCGATGTATCTGTTCAGGAGTACCGTGTTTGTGTCTAAACCCAAACTGATGTTCAGGAATGATATTTCTTTCTTCTAAAATCGGTGATAATCTTTTTAAAAACATTTTTTCAAATATTTTGGAAAAAGTTGTAAGCAAACTTATTGGTCTAAATGAAGATGCTAAGTTGTTTGGTTTGTTAGGTTTTTGTATCATTATGATTTCCGCACATTTCCATTGAGTTGGAAAGTGGTTAAGTCGTAAGATTGAATTAAAAAGCGTAGTTAGAAAAACAATACATTTTCGAGTTAAGTGATTGGCAACATTTGCGTCAACATGATCGTACCCAGGACATTTCTTTTTATTAAGCATTTTTATTTCATTTTTCACTTCATTTGGCGTGAAAAATTTAATTGGAAAGTCCATTTGTAACGGACTTGTTAAGTAGTCCAAAATTTCTTCTTGTTGTGTTGTTGTATTAAAAGAAAATGGCTCAAATATATTTTTTAAATGAAGAGCAAATGTCTCTGAAACATCTTTATCAGTTTTACACCACAATCCATCAGATTTTTTAAGAAGAATATTCCTTTTTGTTGGCCTTTTAAGGTATTTAGTAGCTTTCCATAACAGGTGCTCATCATATTTTGAATTGTTTATTTCTTCAAGATATTCTGCTGTTTTTTTGTTCTTGTGTTCAAACAGCATATGCTTAAGATCTTTGCATGCTTTATTAAATAACCTTTTATCATTTACATTTCTACTTATTTGCCATCTTTTGCGCAGCCTTCTTTTTTCTGCTAAGAGTTGACGTATTTCGAAGGATATTTCAAAGTTTACATGTTGTTGTTGTGAAGTTTCTTGCATTGGCGTTGAAATTTGTGCTGCTTCGTGTATCTCGTTTGTAAAGTATTCAACCGCATCATCTAGCTCGACTTCAGTTTTAAGGCTTATTTTAAGATTAACATTGTCATCTAAGTATTGTTGAAATCGCGAAATGTTGGTGTTTGATTTTAACACTTGATACTTAGGTGGTTTCATAGTGACGGTGGCGTTAAAGTTTACTAGCACAGGTGTGTGATCTGAATTTAAGTCAATAACACTTTTTATTTCTAATTTGTAGCTAGCTATACCAGTGTAAACTATAAAATCCAAAAGATCTGGAATTTTACGTGGGTCACTTGGCCAATAAGTTGGCGTTCCAGTAGATAAGGAAGAATAATTTTTCCTTCTTAAGCATTTAAAAAGTTCTTTCCCTTTAGGGTTTGTCAATCTGGATCCCCACCAGGGATGTTTGGCATTATAGTCACCACCAACGATAAATCGTCTACCAAGTGATTCAAAAAATTCCTAGTATTTTTCACATTTAATGTTATGTCGAGGTGGAAAATATATTGACGATACAACAAGATCACCATCCTCACATTTGAGTTTAATGCTTGTAGCCTGAAGATAATTTTGCTGAACTCCATTTAAAATATCATATTTTATTGTTGACTTTATCAAAATTCCTGAACCTGCATGAGCTCTATCATCAGGATGGTTAGTATTTATAAAGTCATAACCATTTATTTTAAAGAAACTCCTACTAGTAAAGTGTGTCTCGGAGACTAAAAGTAAATCAATGTAGTTTGTTTTGAGAAAAATTTCTATTTCTCTTGTATGATTGGATATGCCATTAGCATTCCATAGTGCTAAACGAATGTTTAAACGCATAACTTTGTTAAAATGAGTTGCATCATATTTAACAGTTTGTCTGTTAATTGATTTTGTTTTTCGAAAAATTTTTCTAAGCTTTTCAAAATGTTTTGTTCTTGCTGATTATTATTAGTATTATTTCTAACAGTTTGAGCATAGCTGTACTGATTTTCTTCATAAAAATTGTTAGAGTTGTTTCTATTATTATTACTATTTGTATTATTATTTAAATTTGGAAAATTATCTGATCTAAATGGATTGTTTGTTTCAGGTGTATTTCTGTTCTGTCTACGATATGCGTTCTTTCTTTTTAATATATCTCTATAAACTCCACATCCCTTATAGTTTGCTGTATGACGTTGCAGACAATTGACACACTGTGGAGGAGTATTATCTGGTTTGGGGCAATTATCAGTTCGATGGTTTAAACCACACTTCACACAATTAAACATTTTCCTGCAATATGTTTTTGAATGACCAAATTCCTGGCATCTATAACATTGAACAATTTCATTTGTTTTATTAGGGGGTTCAACTTTTACGACTGCATTAAAAAGATATCTAACTTCATATATATTTTTATTGTTTTGATTTGGCTCTAAGTCAACGTAAAACATAGACATTGGTTGCTTAGTTACCCTACTTTTAATATTCATTACGTTTCGGACTTCATGCCCTAGACTTTGAATTTCTTCTTTAATCGTTGAAACTGGTGTAGAAAAATGTAGATTTTTAACAACTACTCTGTAGGCTCTCTCTCTTTTGAGTTGATAGGTGTGAAATAATATTTTTTTATCATCAAGATATTTGACTAACACTCTATATGATTTTACATTTTTAGTCATCAGTCTTACCTGACCATCTCTCATAGATTTGTAGGAAAAACCTTCAGATTTAATTAATTCATTAAATTTTGTTATCATCACTTTTATATCAGACACATTTGGAATTATTATTGGTGGTGGTTTTTCATCAGAAGTTTCATTATTAACGTTATCACCATTATCATTATTATCAATATCTTCATTAACATACGTTTCGCCCATATCATCATCATTATCTACATCAAGTGCAGCAAATTTGTTGTTGCTAGTACTTGGTAAATTATTGTTGTTGGTAGAATTAACATTTTTTAAAGCTTTGCTTCGATGTTTAAAATATTCTGGTGATTCTATTAATCTCCTTTTTGTTGGTTTATTATCAGAAACTGTTTGCCAGACAGCTTCGTCTTCAATACTTTCGCTGCCACTAGACATTCTGCTGTAACAGCAGAGGATTAGTAAGGCAGAATACTAATCCCTTTGTTTTTACTTTAGCAAAAAGTAGAAACTTTGTTGTTGATTTTAACACAAGTATGTTAGAATTTTAACAATATAACAATTGTTATTGTTTTTAAATTTTAAAGAATTTTGTTTCTTTTTAAGAAATTTATCACTTTTGTACGTCTGCACTTTATCACGGTCAGAAAGAGACTATATAGTTATATATGGAGTAAGATTTGGAGACAAATAATAATATCAAGTACCATATAAAAAATTTCCTCAATAAAAGCTATCAGATGTGTTTGTATATAATGATATAAGCCGTAATGTGACTCCACTCAAAGCCAGATATGACTTAATTATATATAACTACATTTAGAATACTATGTAGGAAAAGAACACTGCAAATGTAGTTTAAAACAAATGAAATTTCACTTAAGGAAAAGACGACTTACATTTCAGTACATTCAACTAACATTGTCATTTGTTTTTTAATGTCCAAAAAATTACTAACAATTGTAATAAAAATGAACCACATGTTAGTAAAAAATAAACAAACATTTGTTTTTTTTTATTTTTTAAATAACAAAAACAACTGTAAAAAATTAATGTAAAATCATAAAACAGTAATTTGATGTGGTTTGTTTTTTAAATGACAAGGTTAGTAAATATTTTAATTTGTTCTACGAATGACTGTCATTTATATTAAAAATAAAGAAACTGTATTAGTGTATTTTATCCGGTGAATTTTTACCCGGATACACATAAGTTTAGACAAATAAAGGATACATAAAGTCATATCAAAAGAAATTTCGATGTCTTTTACTTAAAATGCACTAAAAAATAGCTTGAGTGAATGCAGACATCTTTTTATTTTTTACCTACGCTCCAAAATTAAGTTTACACGTCCCGGCGGTTGTGGTGCGTCATTTTGACATACTTACTGTTTTATTATTACACATACGTCTTTTAAAATGCTACCAATTTTTGCTGACGAAACTATCCCACCTGGGGGTCTGGCGTATGTACCCCATGCTCACTCTCTCACATAATTATATTTTTTTTTACACTTTTTAGAAATAAAATTTAAAAAATTAGGTTGCTTTTATAAATTAAGGCTCGTATTAACGCAACCAAAAATACACAGAAGCATATTTATCCTCGCCCACGTTTGAAGTACAAATCTAAAATTTGCTGACACAAAAGATGATAAATAACTGAACAAATTATGAAGAGAAACCTTTGAATAATTGTTTTACAGACAGAGAAAAATCGGGGGTGCCCCAGTGTCAAAACCTCCCCCTTCTACCCCAATCCATACAAAAACAAAAAATTTTCAACATAATAAATTTAAGACTTAAACTGTTTAATTTGTTTTCTTTCAAATAATAAATACTTAACAATATTACAATTTTACCTTATGAAAAATTTACATTTTGGATTTGTTGTGCTTTCTTAAATCAAAAAAAAAAATATATATTTTAACGATTCAAACTAAAATTGCAGACCTTTAAAGTTTGAGTAAAATTTCATATTAACATCCCATACATTTTTTGACTGTGTAAACTCCATATAAAATATCAACCACATTGTTATAACTTTTTGAACGACCTTAATGAAATCATTAAAATAATTTTTAATTCTTTTTTAATGCCTTAATTTGACTTAATTAAATCTTTTTGTGCAATAAATCTCAAAATGTGAACTTGTTTCTGGGTTACTATCTTGAGATTCATCATAAAGATACAATTAATTGCAGCAATGACTTGAATTTACTGTGATTTTTTTCTTACACACGCAAAAGAAAAACGTTGCAATGATTTGTGGATTTTATCTCAATACAAAGTTTTTTAATATATTTAATATACAGTTTGGAATTCGTGTGGGAGTTGTTGTTACATTTTTAAAACTTTATTAATACCAATTTAACAAATTGGTTTCAAATTAGTGACTTCATTATTTTAACAAAGTTTTTCTTATATGTAAATTATAGACACGTGTGTTTTTTGTATTTTAAGAGGAAGTTTTCATTTCATTTTATAACTTGTAAATAACAAAATAAATCATCGGGTTAAAATAACTTAATATTTACATACTTGCTAAAATCATTAAAAATTTGCTAGTACCTTATTACAAATAGTTTTGTCGATTACAAATTCCAATATTGAACAAGATTTTATAAATTGTTGAAAGTATGTCAACATTTCTAAAAAATTGTGTAAGAATTTTATAAATTCTGTCTAACAAAATTTTAACCTACAAATTCAGATTTGGAAAAAAATTTATATATTAAAAAAAAAATATACTAAAATATGAAGTTTCAACAAAATAATGAGAATTTAATAACTCTAATCACGGAAATTTCCCTATAATCTTTACATACATTATTCCTTTGGTTAAGCCCTAACCTTTGCTTAATTTGAGATAAATTAGCATGTCTAAGATAGATTAATAATTTAAAAATATAAATCAAATATAAGACATTATTAACATATTATCACTTATTAAAAATTTACTTTCAAGCGAGGTATCTCGATCAAAACTCGTAGATTTAAATGAATTTTGGATATGTTGAAAGGGAGCAAAAAAGAAAGCTACAAGTATTTTTTTAAGCTGCCCAATCTTATGTTTAATGGTTCAAGAGTAAGGGTAAATATTCATTAGCTTTTGTATGAAAACTTGTATATAATTTACTAGAACTATATTTATTTGTACGCCGGGTTAAGGTACAAAAGAAAACAAAAATTTTGATACCCATATTGGCTATATAGTGGCCCCAGAGTTGCCACACTTTTGAATTGTTTGAAATACTGGTGAAAAAGGTAAAAGTCGCATAAAACACGAACGGTTTCGAATGTCGGAAAAAGCTCAGATACCACACTGTGGAAACTGTTGGCCATTTTCGAATTAAAAATGTGCAACTTTTTTTGTTTGACGAGATAGAATTCTGAAACTTGGCCATTAAATTTACAAATATCAAAGTGCTTAAACAAAAGGCTATTTAGAAAAATAAAATTAGATTTTGAGTTTTAAAATTGTTTATAGTGACGACTTGCAGTTTTATTTGGCACGAAATGGTTTTAATCTACAACTACAAAAATTAATATTATACGACATGAGCACGTTTATATATTACTAATTTTATACATATTGTTTTCTTCATGTTGTTTGCAAACTCTACGTAAAAGAATTTTGTTTTTACAGGATCATCCGCTTCGTTTACGTGACATTTGAAAGGGGTTATCGATAAACTGAACAATTTCAAACAGCTGATTCGTTAAGTTAGGGCTACACTCAAAAAAATAAGTTACTACAAATGTTAGTAAAACGTCTTGTAAATCAGGTATACTATTTTTTAGCAAATTTTTTTGCTAAAATCGTGTTTTCAGCTAAAATTTTTGTTATACTTATTCAGCACTTAACTGTTTTATACTAATGCTTTACTAATATACTAATGTTTTTACTAATTAATTTTGCTAAAAAAATTTTGCTGATAAGCACATTAATAGTGTGGACGACAACCAGATTGAAAGATATACGCAGAATGAAGCAGATGTCGCGGCATGTCAAGATGTAGTAGAGAAGAGGAAAATGATACTAAAAAGTACAACTCTAATAAGACATATAAAAAAATCACCCATTGAGGATTAAAACAACTTGAATTTTGCGTTGTCACCGGCTTGTGAAATTGTAATTGTCTATTAATAATTTTTAGATTATAGTGGCGCTATGCACCGCGACCAGAAATTGGTATTTTGTGCTGCCAGCGAATACACCCTATAGGTTCAGGCTCCCTACGAAGCCAATTATCCTACCAGGTGAACAGTTACAAACGTCCGATGGCGTCACTATTCGATCACCAAAATAACGTACCCTCCTGTCGGAGAGCCTCGGACATTTGCAGAGAACATGCTCAGAGGTCTCGGGTTCCAATTCACAAAACCTGCACGTATCCGTAGAGGATCGTCCCATCTTGTACAAATTGATACCTAAGGCCACAGTGTCCTGTGAGGTAACCCGTTACGATCCTTAGTTCGCCCCTCGTCATAGACAAGAGTTTCCGCGATCTCTACCCAGAGGGAGATATAAACAGCCTCGCCTGTCGCTACCCAGGCGATCTGGCCCAATAGGCCCCAAACTCCGACTCCCTTCATCTTCTGAGCTTCTTTCTGACACACCCATTGGGTACGCCACAGAAGGGTTCCGGGCCAATGAATTGTCGACGAGCTCCGCAGTTGGCTAAACAGTCAGCCCGTTCGCTGCCCTCATGGCTTGGAACCCAGCCCAGTGTCAAGGAGTTGTTAAGTCCTAGACGATTTAGAGAGTCGATACATTCCTTAACCAGACCAGACGACACATCTTGAGCCCTCAAGGCACCAAGTGCCGCTTGGCAGTCAGATAGAATGTAGATCGTGGCCCCCCGTGTCCTCCTCCGCAGACACTCTTCCACACAGATACAGATAGCGAAGACCTCAGCCTGAAAAACGGAGGGATATTTGCCCATGGGCAGAGCACGCTGAAATCCGGGTCCGACGACACCCGCCCCCGTATCCATGTTCGACTGTTTCGAGCCATCCGTGAACCAGACCTGTGCGCCAACCTCCGGTACCCAAGATCCATTCAACCACGTGCTCCTGTCGAAAATCACAACAACAAAGTGCCTAACAAATACTTGCACAGGCAGTATCTTGTCACTGACTCTAATAACCGGGTCATCAGCGAACATTTTTGCAATCTCAAGGTGCCCCTTCAGATCCCCACTAATCATGCTGCCAATCTCCCGCAGCCTTAAGGATCCCATGCACGCGTTCTCCTTTACAGAAATATGCAAAGGAGGAATACCCAGCAAGACTCCAATGGCATCAGTCGGACATGATTTTGAGGCACCAGTGATACCAATACATGCCAGTCGATAAATCCTCTTAAGAGTCATCTGAGCCCCGAGTTGTTCAACCTTGTCCACCACGCCAAAGAGGCGTATGTGACCATCGGTTTCACAATGGTTTTAAAAGACCAGTAGACCATTTGAGGTCTAAGGCACCAGATCTTGCCAAAGAGCCTCTGGCTGGCAAACATTGCCCTAGTGGCCCTTTTAGAGATCATATCATATTAATAAAATAAAAGACAAAAGAAAATATTTAAATTTAATATGTATTTCTATAATAAATGTTAATAGATTAATAATCTAGTGTGGTCAAATTGTAAACAAACAAACATATACAGACATGTAGACAGAGTAAAGCAAAAAGACAAAGACACACATCTTATTATGGTTCCTTTTTCTTATTGCAAAAAAAGGGTTGTTTTTTTTCGTTTCGTTTGTTTTTGTATTTTTTTCGTTTCGTTTCTATAATTATCTTCGGCAGTTGCGTCCTTTAAAAGAAAGCATCATTTAGACTACCATTGATGTAAGTAGTTGAAAGAGAATTTTTGTTATGTTATATATATTTATTTCTATATATTTTTAGATTTTAAATTATTTCATGACATCAATGTGGGAAAATGAAAATTTTTATATTTCGTAATTATTGTAAATTTTTTTTAAAAGAATCACAAAAATATGTTTTATGATTTTTAGCAAATATATTAACTAAATTACAATTTTTTTACAATTTTTATGCGTTTTTTTCAGTCTACTAAAATTCAGCAACAAATTTATTAATTTTTAGCAAGGCTTTTTTATTTCTAATCTACTAAGTGTTAGCAAAACTTTTGCTGAATCTACTAATTTTGTTGCTAAAAATCAGCTCGCTGATTTTCAGCAAAAGCTTTTGCTGACATTAGCAATTTTTTGCTAGCACCCTCCTGACTAAAATTTTGCTGACTCAGCAAAATATTTTGCTAACTTTACAAACTTTTTTTTTGAGTGTACGTAAAGTTACGTTTGGCTAACCCAGCATTTACTTTTGAAGATGCCTCCATGATATTTTCTTAAACCGATTGTTGAAATAGCGTAAAGATACACTCAAAAAAAAAAAGTTTGTAAAGTCAGCAAAAAATTTTGCTGAGTCAGCAAAATTTTAGTCAGGAGGGTGCTAGCAAAAAAATTGGTAATGTCAGCAAAATCTTTTGCTGAAAATCAGCGAGCTGATTTTTAGCAACAAAATTAGTAGATTCAGCAAAAGTTTTGCTAACACTTAGTAGATTAGAAATAAAAAAGCGTTGGTAAAAATTAATAAATTTTTTGCTGAATTTTAGTAGACTGAAAAAACGCAAAAAAAATGGAAATTTAGTTAATATATTTGCTGAAAATCATAAAACATATTTTTGTGATTCTTTTAAAAATAATTTACAATAATTACGAAATATAAAAATTTGTATTTTCCCACATTGACGACATGAATTAATTTAATATCTGAAAATATATACAAATAAATATATATAACATAACAAACATTTTCTTTCAACTACTTACATCAATCGTTGTCAAAATGATGCTTTCTTTTAAGGAACGCAACTGCCGAAGATAATTATAGAAACGAAACGAAAAAATAAACAAAAACAAACGAAACGAAAAAGACAACCCTTTTTTGCAATAAGAAAAAGGAACCATACAAATCTACCTAAGATGTGTGTCTTTGTCTTTCGCTTTACTCTGTCTACATGTCTGTCTATGTTTGTTTAATCTATTAACATTTATTATAGAAATACATATTAAATTTAAATATTTTCTTTTGTCTTTTATTTTATTAATAGACAATTATTCTCACAAGCCGGTGACAACGCAAAATTTAAGTTGTTTTAATCCTCAATTTTGTTTTATGTATGAAAAAGAGATACAAAAGTCTTCCATGGTTGATTTTTTTATATGTCTTATTAGAGTTGTACTTTTTAGTATCATTTTCCTCTTCTCTACTACATCTTGACATGCCGCAACATCTGCTTCATTCTGCGTTTATCTTTCAATCTGGTTGTCGTCCACACTATTAATGTGCTTATCAGCACAATTTTTTTTAGCAAAATTAATTAGTAAAACGTTAGTATATTAGTAAAGCATTAGTATAAAACAGTTAAGTGCTAAATAAGTATAACAAAAATTTTAGCTGAAAACACGATTTCAGCAAAAAAATTTGCTAAAAAATAGTATACCTGATTTACAAGACGTTTTACTAACTTTTGTACTAACTTATTTTTTTGAGTGTACATTTAGCAAATGCCTCCAACAAAAAAATATATCGTGAAAGGCGTGGTAGAGAAGAATGAGTGTATTTTCTAAAAATCATAACTACATTGCAAATTTTCAATTTTCTGAATCTGACTGCGCAGTTTCTGTTATTGAACCTTCGTCAGTGATCCTGTTTTTTTGAATTTGAATAATGTTATATTTGTTATGTTTTTATTTGTTCGATTGCGTCTATATGAAACTTTCTGTGCAATCACTGACCGTGGTATAGATAAACTGACTTCTAATGCCACATGCATATATCTTTAAAATTATTTTGTTAAATTTTAAAGACATATTTGAAAAGCCATTTAACCCTCTTACGGGTAAGGCTGCCTCAGGGCAGTCTTCATAAAATTTACCACAAATGCGCAAATGAGCGTTTTATACTTATAAATTAATTCATTCCGATAGATAACTAAATTTGCTAAATATTTTGCGAAGAAATTTTCTTTATAATAAAATATAAGTACGATTGAAGCTTTATCTTTAATAATAAGTCATTGTTTTAGTCCAAGGACACACAGGCTTTTATCATGTTTCCTCTAAAGGACATCGTCTTAACTTATAAACTAATTGACGAATTTTAATGAAATTTTGCAGAAAGTAGACATTAAGTATTAATAGTAAAGCGTTGAAGTTTGAACAATATAAATTGAAGTTGAGATACTTTTTCGCCTAATTTAGCTTTTTCCAAAAATCGAAAATCGCGATATCTTCTTAAATAGGAGCAGAAAAAAAAAATTGTTTTTCGAACGCGGTTATATCTTGGCAAGAGAAATATATTTCCAAAATGGACCCTAAAATATTTTGGCTCATATCACCTAAATAAGGCAACGATAAACAATTTGTTGAAGAACTTATTATTTGTTTTTCGAGTGAAGCACATGGTATGAATTTCGTTGCAAAACATCGTTTGCCAGTTAGAGGGTTAAACAAAGTTGATGTAATAATTTTAACGTTTTTTGCCTACATTAAAAAAAGAAAAGTTCAAAGATTACATAGTGACCCTAATATAAATTTAAGCTGGTCAGATGCATTGCCTAGGTAACTTTTAAAAAATGCAATACTTAGTCATATTTTTTTAGAGTATTTTTAAAAAAATGGTTAAAAACGATATTTTATGCGTTTTCAATAGCGGTTTTCTCAAAATTGTGACGTGAAGGCAAAATTTGGAAAACAGATTTGGAACCAGCTAGACAAAATCTATTAAAATGCATCGCAGTTCAAACCAAATCGACTTTTTCTCATTTTGTGACAGTGTGTAATTTGCAAGTGCTATTGGCATAAAATGGGTTCATTTATTTAAGATCAGTAAAAACTAGTACTCAGTAAAAAAACGCTGCTTATATGCAAACAGGTTTGTAAGGGAGTAAGCCGAAAAAATCCCTTTCAAACCTGATTACATATGCCATGATTTTGATATGGTGGATTCCCACTTGGAAGCATTAATTTTGTGCCAAATAAGAGCAGATTTCAGCACTTATAAAAAGCAGTGATTTCATGGGTTTCAATAAAATCATATTTCATGTCTACATTATTACGATTAAAAGTAATAATATGAATATACATAACTTATTTTACATAAAATTCTACAGATGATGAATTTCATATCAAAAACCGATATGCGTTGAACCCGACCCTCTCAGACACACAACCTCATATTTAAAAATTGCATTTTTGAAACTATGTGGGCGTGTCAAGGTATCGAAGTTTGACGATAATATGTACTTTCAAGCTGTGATTACTGCGGAATGGCTCAACCGATTTCAAAGATCTTGGTACCATTAGAAAGGTATTTAAATTAGCTTTCGAAAACATATACTGTAAAAATTTCATATTACACTGAAAAAATTGTGTGACAAAAACGACTAAAGTAGCTATACTTGAAAGTTATACAGATTTATTTGTAATTATAATGGATTAGAACAAGAATCGTATTATCAAATTTTTCAGACACACCCAAAATATGGACTTACCTTTGGTAAGTTTTTATTTTTTTAGATTTAATATATAATTTTGCGCAGCTCAGACTGTTGACTTTCGGAATATTTGCTAACTTTTAGTGAAGTTTCATCAAAAGGAATAAAAGAGTAGAAGCTTTGAGTTCCTGTAATAGTTTTATCATTTTTATACCTTGTCGTCAGCGTCTGCATAAGCAACTTCTATGGATGTCTTAAAACTTTGTAAAGCCAAATGAAAAAGGTCATTCAGCGTTTGAATTTGCAATGCTATAATTTATTTGCAATGCTAGAATTCCGAGCGCCATTTCCTCTACTAAAGACACATTTGTTGACGATTTTGTAAAACATATCAATTAGCTGTTGCCGCATCATTTCATAGCTAAGCGCAAGCCCCGATTCGTATGTGAAAAAAATGACATTGCTGACAGGAGAAATGCTAATTCTAATAGATTTTGCTGAAAACTATGCGTTTGTTATACAAAATTCCGTTCAAGGATAAAGTTGGAATAATAATCAAGCCACGATACATCCGTTCGTTGTTTATTACAAAGATAACGAAAAATTAATTCATAGAACCTTTGCCGTAGTATCAGATTGTAATATCCATGATAGCATAGCAGTTCATATGTATATTTCAAAAATGAATACTTTTGTTAAGACCAATATAAGCAATTCAATAACGAAAGTTGTCTACGTGTCAGATGGTGCAGGAGCACAATACAAAAACAAATACAACTTAATTAATTTATGTCATCATAGAATTGATTTCGATATATTCGGTGAGTGGCACTTTTACGCAAACAGCCACGGAAAATCTGCATATGATGGTATAGGTGGGCCATTAAAAAGAGGCTCTCGGAATTATAGCATTGCAAATAAAACCAAATTCAAACGCCAAAAGACCTTTATCATTGGGCTTCACAAACTTATAAGATCTCCATAGAAGTTGCTTATGCAGACGCTGACGACTATAACAAAACAAAAGAAGAGCTATTTTCAAGGTATAAAATTGCTAAAACTATAACAGGAACTCAAAGCTTCCATTCTTTATACCTTTAGATGAAACTTCACTAAAAGTTAGCAAATATTTCGAAAGTCAACAGTATGAGCTACGAAATATTATATATTAAATCTAAAAAAATAAAAATAAAAAAAAAAATACCATGGGTAAGTCCATATTTTGATGGTGTCTGAAAATTTGATAATACGATTCTTGTTCTAATCTATTAGAATTACAAAAAAAATCTGTATAACTTTCAAAGTATAGCTACTTTATTCTTTTTTGTCACACAATGATATCAAAATATAAGGAAGTTAACAAGAGATGCATTTACTTAAAAAAATTTAAAAAAAAGAACAAAAGCGCCATTTTAGTTTTTAGATATGTTATATATATTAAAGAGACCTTTCTAAAAAAATTTTTTTTTGGAAAGAAACCCTTGGCCTTTGAAGTGTTTTTCCCAGTTTAAAGTTTTATTTCCGCCAAAAAAAATTTTCTGCGCAATATAAAATAAAATGTAGTGTATGTTTTCGAAATACCTTTCTAATGGTACCAAGATCTTTGAAATCGGTTCAGCCATTCCGTAGTAATCACAGCTTAAATGTACATATTATCGATATTTTTCAAAAACTTCTATACCTTGCCAAGCCCACATATTTTCAAAAATGCAATTTATAAATATGAGGTTGTGTTTGTATAGGTAAAATGTAGCTGTATGCAAAATTTCATCATCAAATTCTGAGAGGGTCGGGTTCAAAATGTGCCTTTTTTATAGGTTTTGATATGAAATTCACCAGATATTAGTTTTTTTGTTGTTAAAATTTTGACCTATAATATAATTATTATATTTTTTTACCGCTCCACGTGCTAGCTCTTCAGAAACAGTTAAATTACTAATAATTTATTATTTCGCACTCCATAACACGAAATACAATCAGAAATTACCCGGGAAAAATGTTACAGATCGTTTATAATCCACGATATGAAACTTTCTGCATTACAACCTGCATCCTTATAAGGGATTCTGGTAAGCTGCTTACAACCTGCATCCTTGTTAGGAAAACAGTTAGCTCAAAATTTTTGTTTGTTTATTTTTATGCGAAAATTATTCGTTTCTTTTGCTTCTCAATATTATGTAATAGTAGGCACTAACATCAGCGCATTTAATTTATCCTGCTTCTAAACACACGAAAATTTTTTACTGGGTTAATAACTTGGTCAAATATAATTAAAAGTTAAAAAAAAAAACTTAGTTCCGTAACAAGCGGGTACCCATCAGATAAAAATAATTTGGGCACGCTGAAGTCAGTAATGCTAATTGAATTTCTGAGTTAGCTCTTGAAAAAAGATATTTCAGTTTGTAAATGATGGCCCCAAGGACCCCATAAAACGCGATTTTCAGATACTAAGACTTTTTATTTTCACACAAATTGTTTGGTATTCTTCCAACGAGCTTTGTGTTAACAATTATCATGATCGCCCACGCAGTTTAGTGAAAATATGAGGACACCTTGAAATGTTTCGTACATATTATTATTTAGCTTAAGTGCATTTTTGTATGAAGAATTTGTTTAGGTACGAAAATTTCAGATCCCACTGTGTACTGTGAAGTAAAATACATTAAATATATTCCTTTGAATATAGTTTAAATTAGTTTTTTTTTTATATGTTTTCTCTAGAGTACATTTATCAATTTTAATTTAAATATTGTGACTTTATTAAGACTCAATAATTTAAATATTTTAAAATTAAAAATATTTTTAAAATTTTAAAATTAAAAAGACCCGTTTGTGAATAATGGTAATTTCATGGTGTTTTTTGTGGTTAAGTGGAAACACGTTAGTGATATCATTGCTCATTTATACTATTTGTTAAAATATTTTAGTTCAAATTTAATATACAATTTATTATAAAATTATTAATTTAAATAATTTAAATAAACAAAAGACTTAAGACACAAACTACGAATATGAGTAATAATGAGATTTTATAGGATTTGTATAAAAAATTAATTTTTAACAAAATATTACAAATTAAAACATTTAATGTCATAACGGTTATTAATTTACAATTGCGCGCTTAACTAGCGGATTTGTTTTGTGTGCCACTGCACGGTGGTAAAATACGGTCATAACTCTATAACATCTTTTTTTTGTTAATTAAAATGCTGGAATTTGGAACACATAACTCATAAGTGATGTGTAAAAATATAAATATATAATATTAACTTGGATAATAATAAATATTGATCTTTATCAAATGAGATTTGATTTTGTATTTGATATGTAACTTTTTATGATTATATAGCAAAAGCAAAAAGTTGATTGTTTGTAAAATAACTATAAAAATATTTAACGTCCTTCCTTTAACTTTAATTTAATAAAGCCAAACTGTCAAGTGCTTCAAATAATTGGCATTAACATAAGTAGTGTTTAAAATATATAATAAATTACAAAATATATTAAATTAAAAAATATTTTTTAAGTACTCACCCAAGTACTTGGTATGTTTAATGAATACAAAACAAATTATTACTCATCATTATTGGTATTAAGTTTGGGAAGGAATGTTGGTAACAACTACATCATCATCATCATCTTCATGGTATTGCATAGTAGCATGTTTTGGTAGTTGTAAATAATAGTTTTAGTAGGTACACGTACACGGAAAAAAAATTAATTGCAACTTTCAAAAAAAAAAAAAAACTTTCGTAGCTGTTTTTCTCTTAAAATACAAGAACCTTTCTTTCATTTTACGCAAATAAATTTAGTGCAGCATTTTTTTAATTTCACAAAACTTACGAAATCGTATGAAAATTTCTTTTATTTTACGAAACATAAAGTGTAAATTTACTTTAGCTTTAAAGCTTTTGTGTTTTTACGAAACCAATGAAAAAATTATTTTAAAACAAATATGTTGAACATTTTGAGTTTCGGCTAATTATCTTATTTGCATTGTACTGAATTAATATTTATTTATTTAGATATTTATTATAATTAAAATTACAATAAATCGTAAAGCTAAAGCACTAGCAACTTAGGCTATCGGCTAGGACTGAATTTATATATTTTCATACCTTTTGTTGTGATATCCTTTTACTTATTTAATAGAATTTTGTGATTGTAAAATTATGAAGTGCGGGTAGAATTCTACAAAATACTTTTGCATGTATTTGTATATTTTACACCAGCATTTCGTGGTGCGAAACAACGACATATTTCATACAATGTACATAGATTTTCGTATACATAGCTCATGGATTTTTTTCGGTGTGCAACAATATAATTCAAATTAAATCAATGAATACTAAATGAACGCTGTGAGTAGAAGTTCAGATGTTTTTTACCGTACAAAACACAAAAGAAATAGTTGCACAAAAAGTATTCTTCAAATTGATATACATAGTTAGTTGTGCTATTGTGCTCCCTAATACAGCATAATTTATGAGCATAGTGTATATGCAATACTCATAAGTTGTTGGTAAGTTGTAGTACAATAAAAATAATTCATATTGCCAATAAAAACATAAATTAAAAGATTGCCATCGCTTTGAAAAAAGTAACTAAGTTTGTAATTCTACTACTAGAAAACATGATAAATATGCTTCGGAACTTTAAAGAACTTTACCCACAATATTAAGCATTTGAACAGAGTTGTACAATAATTTTGTCTGTCCATATATTTGTAAATCGAAATGTACTTTATAAACATGCAAGTGTCTGTATATGATCATACATGACCATTCATTTCCATAAGAGTAAAATGCATAATTTTATATATCGTCATGAAGATGTCCCTTACAAAACCATTTGTCGATTTTCGTTTATTACACTCCCAGTTTTATTGCAAATGGCTCGAAATGGAAGAAATGTTTTTTTTTTTTTTTTCAAAAGTGTTCCATTTCAAAAAAAGGATATTTTTATTAAAATTACCAACATACACAAATTTATTTTTTATTAATTGTGGTTTTTTATTTTTAAACCTTTAAAATTAATTTTAAAAATCTTTAAAATTAATATTAAAGATTTTTTAAAATGCCTAATGGAAGTTTATGTTAAATGAAAGGTATTTTGAAAGCATTGCCTTGCCTTTAAATACATTGCCTGCAGGTAGAGAAAGGTATTTTGAAAGCATTGCCTTGCCTTTAAATACATTGCCTGCAGGTAGAGAACCTTTAAAACCTTTTGAATTTTTACATTTAAGGTTTTGTTAAAATATAACTGGAGAAAATATAAAAATTAGTATTTTTCATAACCTCACTTTTTTTTTAATAAAATCCATCTTAGAAAAATTTCTTAAAAATCTTTTGATCAATAAGCATTCATATTCCGCTTTGGGAGCTGTAAATATAAAAAATAAAAATAAAACGTTGTAGTCAATAAAACGCTCGTATTATCATGTTTCAGGAATTTAAAATTCTAGTGTCTTCAGCAACCTCGCAAATAACAGTTCTTGGTTAACATTTTCTTTTGTCTCGCATATAAAATTTGAGCTTAACTATTTGTTAACATTTAGCTCGCATTTCATTGATTGGGCCTTGTAATTTTTATGTTCATATTAAAAAATACTAAGTATACAAAAATTCGAGATTTTTACCATTAAACAAAATTTTTTTGTAAATTTATTTTATGTTTATATAATAACGATTCTAAAGAACATCCGATACCAAAACCAAAAAACAATAAATCTTTAATAAGCCCTTTATTTAATTCGGTTGCCAAACATGCGAAAATTTGCGAAAACTTGAAAAAGTATCCCCCCAAATATTGAGCAGCCACTGTAATTAAAACAGCGGTTTAATGTTTTTTTTTTTTTTAAATCGGATCTTGCAAAATATCTTCATGGAATCAAAATTTGACATGTAGAAGTCAGGCCCAAAAATCGTGTCGATATAAATCTAAATGTTCCCTTATTCTACTGCCATTTTCTGTCACTTTATTTTATTCAAATGTGATAATAAAAATTTGTTTTGTAGTAAAAGGAAGTAAGCAATACAATTAAGGTGTAGTTTCAAATAATCGCGTAAATTTTATTCAAAATAATTATGGTTTTCACCTATGCTAAAGTTAATAGTAAATGTTCGCCATTATACATTGTTTTATATAAAATTAGTGTACGATTTTTTTTTATAAAATGTATGAATGATTTCCTTTATCTACTTAAGAACTTTTATTTAAATATTATTTTGTAAAAGCTTCAAAAAAAATATTTTGAAAGTAATACCAATCATAATTAATAAGTTTTGTTATTTTATTTGCAGTGTTATTGCTTATAATGAGTCATACAAATGATTATAATGACAACATTCATTAAACAACATATGCTGCATATGTCGCATGTGTTGACATGTTCATTTTTTATGATGATGTCTGCCAAATGACTGTAAAGCCTATACATATATCTGATTTCAAATAATTCGGCAGCGTCTTCTTATGCCATTGTCAAACATGTATTGCTATGTTCTATAGTTCAACATTTGCAGGACTTTATTATTAACATGTGAACTGATTTCAATAAAGTTTTAAATCCTGCATCTAAATCTGTTATCACTAGGCACAAAGAAAAAATATTTTCCTACTTTTTTCAATTAAATTGGTTTGTTGAAAATTTTAAAAGCAGTCAATTAAAAATTAATTGAATCAATTAAATATTTGCTCAATATTATCACTGAAAATATATTGTTGTTCTTTTTGTAATATTTATGTATGTAGCTGTTTTTTATAAATGTTTATGTATTAGTAATAACTATTTTAGATTCTTTTTAATTAGATTTTATTAATTCTCATTAGGTTACTTTATTAAGTTAAATAATTTAATTTCAGTGATTTAAATATGAATATTACTTTATTCTAAAACATTGTCAAAAAATTAGTAATCTAGTTTTGATGTCAAAATTTCGTTTAATAAAAATGTAACTTTTTTTTAACAAAAAATGTAAAAAACAAACTAAAAATTATTAAAAATAAATACTCCCGTTTTAATGGGTTGATTTCTGAAAAAAATAGAAAAAATTAATTTCTTCACATAAGTATAAATAAATATGCTAACTAAAGGAGCATATAGACGACATGTATTTGTCATCTGACATGTCAAATTTCCCACTGCAAAATACATACATGTCGTGTGTGACCTTTTTAAATTTGCTTCTGTAAAAGTCAGACGCAAAGTCATCTGACAAAATTTCAATTAGAGCGTGCTCTATTTTCTTCTGACAAACCATCTGACATCAGCTGTTTTAAATATGAAACAAAAAGTTGTCATAAATCCATGCCGTGAGAAAACAAACAGCGGCGGTCCCCTATTGACGGAATCATTAGCCGGCTAAAGTTAACATTTTACAATACCAATAAATGTATATACATTTTCCCATTTAATAAAATTATGTACAAATTGGTATGTCCGCATTTAAAGAAAAAATATTTAAGATGGCTAAACTATTTTGCGGCGCAAAAAAATTTTTCCTGCGGCAGCATGCCATGTTGAAACCCAGATCGACTTGGATTGTTGGCTCCACAGAGAACGGTTCGTTTCCTCTTTTCCGTTTTTTTTAATTTCGATTTCATTTCAGTTATAATTGAAATTACACTGCACACTGCAATTGCATTATCCTTTGATTCCATTTGACTATCACTTTTAAAAAAAAATTATTTTAATAAAATTTTCGCACTGATCCAGCTGTTGAAGAAAAAAAACAGAGACTGTGCAGAAGCAAAAAACATGTACGTTTTGTGACCAAATATTATAAACCCTTATGTAAAACAGCAATTTTGACAGACATGCACAATTACATGTGACTTGAAAATTTGACATGTCAGATGACAAATACATGTCGTCCTTAAGGAAGAATACATGCCGGTTTATAATTTAATGATAAAAAATTCAAGCTATAAAAAAAACATTTGGGTTATGGCAAAAACACTTTATCCTAATTGTATTTTTTGCTTTTTGAGAATGTATTTCCAATATTGATCACTTGTGAATAAAATGAGTTATTAGTAATTAAAAAATTATTCAATTAAAGAGCTATCGATTTATAATTGAATCTATATCCGTTTTTGGGGGAATTTTCAGCAATGAAAGTTACTGAATACGGTGGTTTTCTTGATTTTAAATTGGTTTTAATTTTTTTGTGTGTGATATATGATTTTTTTTGTGCTGATAATCATGTACAATCCTGTTTTCAAAAATTATTTGAAAAACTCTATTGTTACCCTCTGTGATCGGTAATTTGTTTCGTGGTTACTATTCAAAACGAAACTGACAAGCAATTCCGCTTTTGAAGGGGATAAACCAAATTTCCAATGTTTTATATTTTAGAAACTTTTAAATGTAATTGTAGTAATATTTAAGTTTGTATGCTAGAAATGACATTTTTCATTATTAAGTTATTATTAATGGTCTGTTTCGTCTCCATCAAAAAATTGCAAAATTCGTTAATTGGTGGATTTTAAGGGAGAAGCGATTTTTAGTTATGCCGAATTCGCATCAAAATCCCTGTTTTTGGTTAGCCAAATCACGCATTTTGATCAACGTTGGTCACGGTTGGTCACAAAATTTGAATTTTTTTAAATCCTTTTATGTCTAGAATTCATATCCAATCAAAATTTTACTTTTATTGCGAATAGGGCCCGCAATCTACTAATGGTGGCCTTTGAATAAAAAAAATTTAATATTTAAAACCATGTTAAAATATAATACACAAACGAATTTTTCCGTTCACAAATTTCCTTATGTTTGGACTTATCTGTTATACGACTTGTATTGTTTTCTCAAACACTAAATTAAGCTTTTTCAATTACAAGTATCTAAAAACAGATCGAATATATTTTTTTTTTTAAAACACGCAGTTGAGCATGCGCAACGCCCAATTGTTAAGATGTGTATTTTTTTTCAGTTTTGCACAAAGCAACAGAATCACTTGTTGCAATAACTTAATGTTACGTATACGACACCGTTACAAGCGCACATAGAAATAAACTGCATTGAGCTTTTCATTCTTAAACTGAAGCTTTTTCCTACCACCAGAAAACAAACTCCGTAGTAGCAACCGAATTTGTTGTGCAATCGAATGCTTCGGTAGTTGCGACCGAATTTTTCGGTTGTGAAAACACTCATTCGATTGAAATAACAGACATTTTGGTTTGACAATAAATTTCGCATATTTGAACAGAAATCGATGATAACTACAAAAAAAAAATCCAATATCTACAACCGAACCATTCAATGGCTACAAATACGGTTGCTTCTACCGACTTAAGTTTTCTGGGTGTAGCACTATTCTCACGATGGCTCTCAAAAAGCCAGTTTTTGCTTATTTCTTATCAAATGACTCTCACTTTTTAAACTGTTTTTGTTAGATGCGGATGTTTACTAGATGCATCATTGTTGTTGTTAGTAACAGGGCTTGTATTTGTTGTTACATTAACTGCACTTGATGGTTCTGTTGTTGAATTGGGTTTTGTTACAAGAGTCTAAATCTAACCGATTTAAAGTTTGGCAAAAAGTTCTGATTTTCTTTTGTACAGATTTCGATGGTATAAAAACGTTGCCCGTTCTTGACCTTACAACAAATTACATTTGACGAGCCTTAATCGTAGACGTGTCTCGTTCTAAACGCGTGTGTGCATTCTTTATTAATATTTTTTTTAGAATAATAATAAAAAGATATCCTACCAAAGGACACTTTTAAAAAGTAACGTGTGTTATAAATAAATTTTAAAAAGTGAGTTACCAAGGATTATTTTAAAGACCAATCCCAACAACAAATAAGGGTATTAAAAAATAATTGACTAAAATTATTAAAAAAATAATTAATTGTAAAACAAAATTTTAGACTAAAACCAAATTTTCTAAAATAAATCCACAAAAATTATTAAAACTCACAAAAATTATAAATTATTTAAAGATTTTAAAATTTTAAAATCCTATTTAATATTGTTGAAATACACAATATTAAGACTTCAGAGATCAAGCATAACTTTATTTAAAAATGGATATTGTTGTCACTTCATAATGTTACTTCATATCAAAAAAATCAAATAAAAAATTTGTTAAAATCAAAAAAGTGGTCGGCTATATAATTTAAAAAAAAAAATATATCATCAGAAACATATTGAACTTCTATACACACTAGAGTGTCAAAAAAAAAAATATTCTTTAATGTTTAAAAACTCTATGTGACAAATTCCAGCTAACTCTTTAGCATTTAGAGGTCGTCGAAAAAATTAGATTTTAATAATTAGTATTTTGTCTCTAAAAGAAATTAAAAAAAAAAAATTTCTTGACTTTAAATGGAATTTGTGAAAATTATCAAATTTACTGAAAAAATGTAAGCAAAATGTTTACGGCTTATATGAACAAATTTCTCAAATATGAGCTAAATTTTAATGAAAATAAGGAATCTTCAATCGAATCAATAAAGAAAAATTGTTAAATTAAATTATTCGCGTTATTAAAAGTTCAAAAAAAACGATTTGTTTGTGTTATTTTTCTAAATAAATGCAAACGATGAAATTGAAAAATAAAACTTTTTATAGTTTTGATTTCAACTTACCAAGAACTTTTATTAAATCGTTCATTCTTTGATAAATAATGAAAAATTTAAATTTTGACTTCATGCCTTCAAATGACATATAACAATTGACATATAACAATTTTCCAAAATCTAGCGATTTTTTCACGGTTTTAAGTTTTTAAAAAACTAAAAATTATCTAATTTTGAAGAGCCATATCTTCGAAAGTTATTATCGGCTTTCTCTAATTCAAAAGCACTCTATTCCTACGGTTCCCTTTTTTACATTTATGCAATAAAATATGAATTTTGATGCTAATGCAATATTTATATGCATTTTCGACATTTTTGGTGAAATTTACCTATTTGGAGAAATCCGCTATTCCGATTTTATTTTGGATTTCATATTCTTAATATACGTCCAAACATATATTTGATTGATGTGTCGCGTTCACAATAAAGATTTTTTTCATTACTTCTTATTTCTTAATCCAAAAAGAATAATAAATAGAAGAAGTACAACTTTGGAACTTCAATTTTCCATCTGCTAACTTTAAACAAAACTGTTTTTCAGTTTCCTTTTGGCAGACCATATTTATTTTCATAATCTCATATTTTAATGCTCGTGAACTCTAACTTTTTTTTTTGACCACCACTGAAGGTCTAAGGGAAGTGACAAGGAGGTTAAGAGAATACATTTTGAGGGTATCAGTTCTTAGTAATCCTCCATTGTTTAACCGCGTAACTGGTTCAGCATCAAATGCAGCTGCAGTCAAATATAAACTTTATAGCTAAATTTACCCAAAATTAAATTTAAGTAAAAAATAATGCTTCTTTGGTATTTGATACTTTTAATAGCACAAATTCTTGCCTTTCAATTAACCCACTACATTTAAATTTTTTAGACTGTTTGTTCAAAAGTTATGGTAAATGTAGTAAAACTTGTTAGCATATTTTGTAATTAATAAACCAGTTAAGAGTTTAAGGATATATGCAAAATATATTTAAAAAATAATTAGAATTTGACAAGGGTTTGCTTATAAAATAAAAAAATATTGTAATATTTAAATATTTTTTAAGTCGTTTCAAAACAAAGCATGCACCAATAAATTTTTAAGCTGCTCAGTAACAAATTTCTCAGTTAAAGCCGAAAAAATTCAAAAAAAGCCGAAAAAATTCAAATTAATTGCTATCATCTAATGTTCAGTCAACTAAAATCCTTTTTCTATTCTCCTGTGAATACAAATTTAAAATGTTTAAGTTTTTTTTCCAAAACGAATATTAATTTTAAAGAATAAAAATATATGTAATTAGTTTTCAAAAAAAAAATTTATTCGGCTATAATTTGGAATGAAATGAAACACGTATATACAAAATTTTTATTATGTACTTGCAATTTAAAATTTATATGGTTGATTTAGGAAAAAAGAAGGAAAGCGATAAATCAATAATCCAATTAAGGGTAAATTAATTAATAAATGTTAAAACTAAATTTTAAAATTAAATGTTTTCAATATATTTATCATATAACTTATTAAATTATACTATATTATAAATAAAATACTATAAAAATAGTGAGTTTTCTGCATTATGCTACAACCAAAAACTAGTAGTTTTTGAAAACTACTGTGTAATATCCCAACAAATTTTTAAACAAAAACTAGAAGTTTCAAAAACTACTAGTTTTTGGTTAAAGTATAAATCATATCAAAATAATAAGCGTAGAATTATTAGAAAAGTTGTCATTTTGAATCCGTGAACATTTAGAATTAAAACAAAAAAACAAAAGTTTTAATCAAAATAAAATATATGGGTTTTCATCGGAAAATTATATTGAGTAAATATGGGAAAGGAAAACTTCTACCTACCGTTGCATTTACGGATAAATTAATTCTTATATAATAATTTATAATTTAGGCGAAAATCACTTTTTTTTATATTGAAAATATAAATATAAAATATAAATTAAAAATAAAAAACACGATTTTGAAACATTGATTTCGAATACATTTTCCAATTTGAGTCACCTTATGCAATACAAACGATTACAACACCTAATGAAAAATACTTGATTTCACGATTTCGCTGACTATTGAAAATTGTCTTGTAAAAAAAAGAACAATTATTGAAAAACTAGATTTTGTTTCCTTGTTTGGGATGAAAAATTATTCGAAACCCTACAATATTTTTAATTTAAAATTTCTTTTTTTATTGTTGCATCACGGTGTAAAGGAGGTATCAAACAAATATTCAATACACTAAAAAGTGTCACCTTCCTGATTAAATTTTTTTAAAAAAACAAGATGTAGAATTTTCGGTCAATTAAAACCTACTTGGAAATTTTTTTATATATTTGTTTTGCTTTGTTTTTATAAAAAAAGAATTTTTGAATTTATTTCTCCAACTTTTTCGGCATGGTGACAATTACAGTATTACATGAATCAATATTTCAAGCCTTTGAAGGGCGTGACAATTAAAGCATACCGTGACAATTAAAGCAGGTGACAATTATAGAATTGTTATAGGGGGGTATTCATAATCCAACGTGTGTAGTCTATAAGTACACAGTGCATATTTGCAGTTACGTACCTTTACAATTGGTGCCCCATTTTTAATATTATTCGTTAAATTTTTCTTAAATACCTCGACTATTATTTTGAATAAAAAAAACATATTTCCTTATGTTTTACATATGTTTTATAAGCAATCAAAATAATTACGTAGTTTAATTTGTTAAATATTTGAAATATTGAAATGAAAAACAAAACAAATTGTAAATTAAACTTTCCAGGGCTGGTAAATATATACGACACTAATGATATAAAAATACGATGTTTACACTATATAGGATATTACATGAATTCGGCTAGTGTATTTTGAGGTTTTTATAATATTTTGAAGTATATTCTGAGCAAGATCACTACCCTTGTGCACTACATTGTACACATTCAAAAATTTGATAATAAATACGACTTTTTATTTTCATTTAAAATATTCACTAGGATTCACTTGGTCATTGAAAAAAAAATCATTATATGCATAATCTGTTATTGCAGGAAATATAGGCGCGACATTTCTGGGAAATAGGGAAATTAAAAACAAACTGAAAAAACCCTAGTATTTAGTATCATTAAATATTATTTAACAAATTATAGAATGTGACATTAAAATGATAACCTTTATTTGTTATCAGATATTTATTTTAACAAAATATTATTACAAAAGGAGTGAGATCGAAAAAAAAAACACCACACACATTTTCACTTACAACTGTTTTTGTGTACGACTCTGAACTTTTTCTTGTCAAGTTAGCTTTAGGAACGTGTCAGATTATGTGTGCAAAATATTGATCCGAGTTAATGGGAGCAGACCATTTCCAAAAAGTTACAGTATTTTAACACTGTTGTGTTGCCTTCTTTTCAATATTTAAAAAAGAATTTTAGTTAAATTTTGGGTTTTATTCGTTTTTTGCTTAGAATTTTGGTTTCCAAATAATCAAGCTAAAGGTCTTAATTGTTTTTAAAGAATTTTATTTAATAAAAATTCCTTAATCAAGACAATATTCGAATAGCTTCGCTATTCATCTCCTGGGCAGATATTGAAGTTTACATACAAAACACTAAATAACTTAAGCTATGCTTGTTTACTCCTCGTTTGTAATGCTTTTAATACAGACGAGAGTAAAAAGCATATCTTAAGTTTATTTTTGGTGTAAACATTAAATATCTGCCCAGAAGACGAATAACGAAGCTATTCGAAAATTGGCTTGATTAAGGAGGTTTATATAAATAAAATGGCTTTAAAAACAATTAAGACCTTGAGCTTGATTATTTGAAAGCCCAACATTAAAAAGAATCTTAATATCATTTGATTGTTCTGATTCTGAACAATTAAGCTTAAGCTTTTTGTAAAAAATTCAGATTTTTTTTTTTTTTTTGAAAAATTACACTTTTTTGCCTTCACTTTTGTTTAAAGTCAATTGTAAACAAACTATACACATAATCTGATGACTTTTTAGAAGATAACTTGATCCAGAATCACTTTTAAGCACAAAAACTGTTATAAGTGATAATCTGGTCGGAATTATTCGAACTCACTCCTTATAGTAGCATATGAGAAGAGTACACCAATTTTTTTAATACTTATAAACAAAATCATTAATTTGCAAAAATTAATTTTTTACACAGATCATGAAATCCATTGCATTTGTTGCCCTTTGTTGTATGTCTTTAGTGTCGGCTCAACGTGGCATACCACCACCACGCGCAAATACATTTGAAGCAAATGCTGTAATACTGAAACAGGATTTCAATTTAAATCCAGATGGTTCATACAACTACAAGTAAGTTTTAAATTGAAAATAGTTAATAATAAAAATTTGTTTAAACAAAAAAACTTATAAACTTTAAACAAATAAACGCCCCATTTGGTTAAATCATAAACACTTCTAACACACCTTGATTATGAGTATTAAACAAATTGTTATAATTCAATTTTGTGAAAAAAAAAATTACAAAATATTTGGCCTTTTATGAGACATACAAATTAAATTAGCATATGTATAAATTTTGTAGTGAAGTTTTTGTTTGTCAATTAACTTAAATTCCCTGGTATTTTTTTTATTTATATTTTTTTATTGCTAAGACTATTATAATCTTTATATGTCAATTTTTTTTTACAGTATGAAATAGCAATGGTATACGTGCTGATGAAGCGGGTTATCTAAAGAATGCGGGCAATCCCCATTAGAAGCTCAGGTAAGATATATGACTTGAGGTTGTGTATATACCAGCAAAACGTGGGTAAAGGTGGTATTAGGGAGTAATGTTATCTGGGAATAAGTTAAACTACTTACCCTTGCATTACTTCGCAAACTGTTGGTATTACTGACTGCCCATTAGTAACACCAATTCACATGTTTAAATATTTTTTAATAGTATAATTAGTTAATTCTACATAAAATTTTTACATAAAATTAAATATTTTCTACAAATTTGATCATTTAAAATAATATTCGATTCAAAAATTAAAAATTTAAATAACAAGTTTTTTAAACTCTTTACCTGTAAGAAGGACTAATATGTTACCGAGCTAAGTAGTTACCTCGATATAACATGCCCTGTTAAAATAAAAGGTTTTGTAGTAGAAAAGTAAGATGTTACCTCCTTATTATAAAAAGTTAATTTTTCCACCTAAAAAGGCATAAAAAATTTCATGTATAACATTTTTTAGTTAAAAATTTTTTAATTTTAATTCAAGCCCCAACATAAAAATAAAATTTTCCAAAAAAATCTTATTACATAAGGTATACCAGAGAAAATGTGTATTTTGTAAGGTATTACTAGAATGTTATAGGATTTGAAATAGAAAAAAAACCATTTATCGACTCTTAATTTCTTATTCCCATCTTGTTACGGGTAATAGAAAGTTTTGCTGGGATGTTGGTTATGACAAGTGTAATAACAATTTGTTATTAATTTTTGTCAATTTATGCTGACGGTTTCACAGAGTGGCATACGAACTTTATATAAATATCTAATTTGAATAATTGGTCAAATATTTTCTTTCATATGGGCTGTAACTTTAGTCCATACTTGGGACTAGTTAA
>CM037855.1:109678335-109695112 GCA_021234595.1 Delia radicum | reverse complement strand
TTGGGACTAGTTAATTGAATGGACTAATTAATTGGCATTGCTTAATATCAGTGTTAATTACATTTTTTGGCATTATAATTTCTCAAAAACAATGCAAACGAAAATGTGTTTTAATTGGCATTGATCAATTTCAATGCTTTTAACATACAATTATCATTGATGGTTATAATTGTTACAATTGTCAGCAAAAGAAATGGGAACTTCTGCTTTAAAAGTATGTAGTTGTTTGGATTGTAATACAGTTTCCTTATTTTTAATATAAATGTCAGTTATTTGTAGAACAAATTTAATTTTTTTTCTAACCTTGTAGTTCATTTAAAAAAAACAAACCACATCAAATGACTGTTTTATGAATTTACATTAATTTTTACAGTTGTTTTTTGTTATTTAAAAACATAATAAATGTAAATGTTTGTTTATTTTTTCCTAACATAATGTGGTTAATTTTTACTACAATTGTTAGTAATTTTTCGAATCAGTAAAAACAAATGACAAATGTTAGTTGAATTTAATGAAATGTTAGTCGTCCTTTCTTCAAGTGAAATTTCATTTTATTTTTTTTTGACTACAATTGATGTCGTCTTTACCTACTTTAATATCCTAAGTGTACTTATTTAATAAATATTCGCTATTTTATCAAGTATATATTAATAAAAGCCGATATATCATTGTTTACTGATTTAGCAAACATGACGGAGTAGTGAATACGTAAGAAAACTTTAATAAAATAGCGAATACTTTTAAAGTTATGACTTAAATTTAAAACTTTTTATCTTTTATATCCAAAACAAAACACTTTTTTAAAAGCAATTATTATTTCATCAATTACAATTGATTGTTTTAGGCATTGGTACAATTTCATTAGAATTGGTCAAACCAATGATAATTAGAAACATGTTCATTTGCATTGGAATGGTTGTTAAATTCCTGGGTGTTGGCATTGACCATAAGTAATGCCAATTAATTGCAATGCCAATAAAAAAATTCCCAAGTATGCTTTAATCAGAGATAATTTAAAGTGCTATAGATATAGCGATTCGCTTTAAAGACCATACATTTTTGTCGAAGTGATTTCGAAATTTGATGGATTTTTGTGATATATGTCAAAAAAAAAATAAAAATTGTTCCAAAAACACTAACTTAGTTTAGAATTCCAATTGGTATTTAACAATTACACAGTTTTTGTTGAAGAGATTTTTTTTATTTTCGAGATTTGCAAGTAATTAGCAGTCTCCCAAATATCGCCTCCTTGTCCGTTGCACTTATCAATAGTTGTTCTTTTAGTCTCTTAATTCGATAAGTTTTTTTATTCAACTTTGAGTACTCCTGTGAGCTAACTCGTATAGAGATTAACCCGTATTACATTTTTGATGCTCTAACCTTAAAAAAAAATCTATCAAGAAAATTAAATCCAATAAATGTTAGCCCTGCCGACTGTTAAGTAATTTTAGCAAAATGTGTCAATAACTGTAACTAGAAAAAAACGCAATTAAAATAGTAGTAACATTTTAATAAAGTCGCAACGGCAATCAACCCGAGTAAAAGTAATGTTGTAAAATCTTATATAACGTGCATCCAGTATCGTAAAATTTAATATAGTTAAGTACCTGGATTAAAAAAAATTAACATGATGCAACAAACAAATGTATCAAATTTGATATTGCCTTATATATAACTGAAATACATTTTGATCCGAAGAATTGTGTATCGAACTGTATATAAATGGATTATATTTCATTGATATAATTTGATATACATAGAGAAATGAAGTGCCAACCGAACTGAAAAGTGTTGCAACTAAAATTCAGTTGAATTAACCGAACTTAGTTGTGAAAACTAATGGTAAGTTGTAAGAACCGATTAAAATTCGTAGCAACCGAATTTGAGTCGAAGTAACCGAATTTCAGTTGTTAAATATCAAAAGTTTTCTCTGTGTGTATGATTCTATCCAGTGAAACTAAATTTGTTAAATTGATTACAGGGGTATAGATATTATGGTGCAATTATTAAGATTCCAATTTTAATTTAACGTACAGTTAAATTTTAGTTTTGGATGATAAACAATCAAAAAATTGTATGTAAATCTAAAATTTTTATAGTTTGAGATTTTAAATTGTGATGTTCATTTAAGATAGCTTCAATATTTTCAATGAAAATTTTCGAGTTGATATTATAATTTTGAGTAGAACATTGTGTATTTACTTCCTACATATATAACAAAATGGCACGTAGTTATCAGAGTTTAATATAACAAAAAATTAATTAATTGAAGGGCTTAGTGCAAAAACTTGATAAGCCACAATGAAATAATCGCCTTCAAAGTTTAAAAAACAATTGTAGAAAATAAGGCTTTGACTAAACCAGACTGTAAGCATACATAATAGGTGCTTAAGGAAGGCTCCCATCACACACCCGTTCATGGGTGATAGAAATCCATCGGAAACTGTTTTTTTTACAAAAAAAAAGTGTGGCTTATCAAGTTATTGCACAAAGATAAGTAAAGAAGTTCATAGTCTGAAAAATGGGTAGCATATTAGATGGTCTTTCTTGATACTTTATACTTGTAAAAAGTGCCAAAATGTGTCTTCTATTACATGACCTTCTTCGGAAGACTATAAGACAGTAAAAACCATTTTATTAAATCAATGTGGCTTATCAAGTTTTTGCAGAAATTTTATTTAGAATTTTTATTTTGAAGAAATGATATCTGAATTTCAGGCATTTAGTGCTGTAGAAACTTGTAATAAATGCCATGATGTTTTAGCACTTATTACAAGTATCTGTTGCTCGAAAATCCTGCAAAATAGCAACTATTTTCCTCAAAAATAAAAAAATCTTTAAGAGAATTTCTGCAATAACTGATAGCCACGTGGATTTGAAAAAATGGGTTTCACTGCCTTATAGTCTTAAAGCGATCGACATGTAATAGAAGACACCTCTTAGCACTTATTACAAGTATCTAGAATGTAAAAGTCCAGAAAAAACAGCGACTTTTTCTTAAATATAAGAAAATCTTAAATAAAATTTCTGAAAAAAACAATGATTTTAAAGAAATGGTGTTCAATGACTTCTAGACAGCTGTTAAGCAAGATGTTCGAAATATAAATGCTTGTAATAAGTGACAGTATGTGTCTTCTATTACATATCCGTCGGTGGAAGTCTAGAAGAGTGTAAAACCCATTTATTACGTCAATGTTGCTTATCAAGTTTTTGCACAAATTTTATTTGGAATTATTTATTTTAAAGACTGTGTAGCATTTTGAAGGATTTTCATCATATATATACTTGCTTTAAGTGCAAAGATGTGTCTTCTATTTCATGTCCATAGCTGGGAGACTAATAGACAGTAAAAACCATTTTGTTAAATTAATGTGGCTTATCAAGTTGTGGCAGAAATTTTATTTAGAATATTTTTATTTTAAAGAATACATAGCTTATTTGACAGATTTTCGTGATAAATATACTTGTTGTAAGTGCAAAGATGTGGCTTCTTTTACATGTTCCTCGCTGGGAGACTAGAAGACAGTAAAAAACATTTTATTAATGTGGCTTATCAAGTTTTTACAGAAAATTTATTTAGAATTCGGAATAACTTGATAAGCCACAAAAGTTAAAATAAATCATACATCGATGGTTTCTTAAATGATTAGATCATCGGTTGGAAAATAATCTTTATCCACCATACTTCAATCAATATATTTACAAAAAAATTCAAGTTTGCTTTTATTTTCTTCAGAGTTAATCTGTTTGTTCAGAAGTGTATCTTATTGGTGGGGCATATCATGTTCTTGCGTAAAATAATATTGAAATATAGTCGAATTGTAAAAAGTAACATTTGCTCTAGATCTGAAAGTATTTGGAATATAGCTTAAATCACTTAAGTGGATATTGATACCACGTTTTTGAAAACGTGTGGCTTATCATGTTTTTGCACTAAGCCCTTCAATTGTTACTGAATTAGTAAAATTAATGAAATAGTAATTAAAAATTAAATAATAAAAATAAATAGTAAAAAAAAAGAAAATGGATATCAAAAGAAAAACGTCACTTTTTCACAACTTAAATATATATATATATACATATATATATTTTTACATAAGGCAATACATTCTTTTGTTAAATTCCATATATTAATTTAATTCTAGCCAATCCAATTTTATATTAGCCGTCCAATAACGTATGGTATAACATATTTTAAGCTACAATTAATTATGCCGTTTTACGAAGAATTAATGTCGAAAGTAAAACCGTAACTTACAATACATGATGTCATACTTTGCTACATTCAATTTTACAAAACTGGTCATTACATAAGATTATATAATATTATTTTTCTCGAGACGCCATTTGTAAAAAAATCACAACATAATTTTTATTATTATTGAAAAAATAAAAATGAAGTGTTGAAATGTTTTTGTTTGATTTGAAATATACAGGGACAATAAAAGATATTTGAAAATAAATATTCGACAACCAATTTTCTGAACAAAAGTTATAAGTGTTATTTCTCTAATGAAAAATACACGATTTTTAAATTTTATTAATCAGTTTTTTTACTCGAGTGTAGTCGAACAATTATACGTACTAAAAACTCTTGTGCAAGCATACTTTCCTGTGGTCATACAAGGGTTAATGTATTCAATGATTTAGGTGTGTAACATGCTGCTAGTAATATTGTCACAGGTATTAGGCTTAAAATGCTTAATGAAAGCTTTTTGTGATTTGCAAAATAAAATTTATAATTAAAGCACACTTTACAGCTAAATACAAAATAAAGTTTTATTAAGGGAGTTGCCAGATGTTTATTTTTTATACATATGGGGGATTTCATCTCAAGTGACCGAACTTTTGAAATCGATGAATTGGGATCGGGATGAAACATGCACTAAGTTGAATCCTATTGGGTAGTAGGTACGACACAAAATTTCACCTCAATCGGTCAAGGACTCTCAGAGTTGGAGGGTGTTTTCCATTTTCCGGATACATATAATTAATTACCTATTGTAGTTAGAAAATTTTGTCCAAAATGCTTTCGAATAAATTTTTCTTCAATCCTAAAAAAAAAACATTTTTTTTTTTGAATGTGTTAGTTTTTAGAAAGCTTAGGAAGCTTTTTCTTTAAAATTAAAAATTTTTGACAATTTTTTTTTTTGAAAAGTGAAAAAAATAGTTTTTTTTCAAAATGGGATATTTTTTTAGAAAGCTTAGGTGTGTTCTGTAAAGAGCTTCGTGGTCGATTATTGGGATCCGACTTGTCTGCCTATCTTTCTTCTTTTGTCCCAAAGTAGGGTACTTTCAGCACCAAAATTTTGGAGTGCTCGCCATTTTTTTGTTTTATTATTAGATTTTCATAAAATTAACACATTTTTAAACTGCTAGTAAAAACCTATAAAAAAAAACATGCTAACGCGTGTGGATTATCTCTAATATTTCCAGATTTTAACTTGCAAAATGATTCAAATTCACCAAAAAAATCTTGATTTTGATACAAAAATATTGACAATTAAAAACACTCATACGTTAGTAATTGTATTTCAACTTCGTTTATTTTTCATATAAAAACATATTTATTTTATAAAAAGTATAGAGAAATGTTATAAAACAACAAAAAATTTTTTAATTTTTGCTGGAAGTTGCTCTTTTATTTTCTGAAATTTTACATATCTTTCTCTGTTCTCAACCATCTAGAGTCTAATACTAAAAAATTGCATTAAACGAAATAGTTTTACATATATTATTACATATATTATTACTATATTTATCACTTTTATTAGAAAATAATATGTATTTACCCAATTTGTTCCATTTTACTACTTTTTTACATTCTGTAACGAATCAAAATTAAAAATAATTAATATTTTACGAATTTCAAAAAAGTTATTATATTTTTAAAATTAGGAATACATTGTAATGATTATTCAGATTTTGTACACTCTAATTAAGTTTAAAAATACAAAAAATCGTTTAACTTTCCGATTTTACGGACGATTGAAAAATTGCAGCACTTTTGCCATAAAAAATCATTTATTTCCAAATTTACCGGTAGTTCGGAAATGCTTGCTTTTAGATATTATATTTAGTTGTTGTCTAATAATAATTGAGAAAAAGTTCTGATTTTGATTCATTAAAAAGTTGATACATAGGTTCAAATTATTCTTTACATACATCCAGTATAGGGTTAAATGGGAAATTTTAAGGAATTAATATGACGTACTTTATTCTTTTTTTAGGTAATGCAAGGATCTTACTCCTATACTGGACCTGACGGAATTCTTTATACCATAACCTATATAGCCGATGAAAATGGTTACCGTGCCGAAGGTGCTCATATTCCAACACCACCACCAGTAGCTGCTCCAGGACCAAGAGGCAGATTCTTTAAATAAATTTCTATGATATAATTTTTAACCATTTAAACCAAGCACTTAAAGAGATTAAAAAAATATCAAATGGCAAAAAGTTGGCATTAATCTAAACGTAACATTTTTAAAATCAAGTGGCAGCACTTAAAAAAACTTAATACACATACATACCGCACACACCGACAGACCGAAACACATTCATATATACAAAAAGCATATATCTTATAACAGTTCTATTAACATTAATGTAAAGCTACTTAAAGCCACCTTAAAAGGGTGTTACCACCTCAATTTCATAATTTTCTTGTTTCCATCAAGCACTAATTTCATATGCACTTTCAACACATTTCACTGTAGTTTCTATAATTTATCGTATGCTACGTTTCCACTGAATGTGTTTTGGACGTGTTTTGAAACTAAATACGTACACGTTTTCAAATATATTTTATTCATCAAAACACGTGTTTTGCTCAAAACACGAAAGTGGAAATGCAGTATTATGCTCTCTCACTTTAATGTTTATTGTGATTTTTTTACTATGTTATTTTTCATATTTTCTTTCTTCGCTTTTATTGTAAATGTATTTATATCTCTGACTACTGTTCTTCTTCTATTTCTTCTATTTCTTGTAATCTTGTTATAATAAATTAACATTTTAATTGATATTATGTATATTTCATTTTCTTTTTAGTTAATAAACATTTGTATGTAAATTTGTTTTGTTTAAAAAAAAATATTTAACATGTTATTGTATAAATTATTTGTAGAAAAGTAAACAGCAAATATTGAAATAAGATTTTTTATAAAAAAAATTGTTTTACTAAGTATGGCAACTACGCAACAAATAAATTGCGAAAAAAAAACTTATTTAATGGTTTTTCATTTGTAATGTGATATAAGAAAGCTTTTGTTAAAGCTTAATATACCATTTTTTTATCATTTTGATTAAAAAGCATTTTTGATGGTCTACGAATAGCTACCAGACTTCACTGTTTTATCCGGTTCTTAGCAACTAGAATGAGAGGAATAAAATTTAAATTAATAAATTTGTCAACATGTGCGCTAAAGTGGTGCTAAACTAAAATACTTTTTAAATGCTTATTAAATTGCTAACAAATAGCTTAAAATCGAAAAAAATAAATTGTACTTAATTTAAAAACTATTCATATTTTGTTCATTAAATATATGTATAGTTTAAAGCCGATATAGGTTAAAATACATTATAGCAACAAACTACAGCGTTTATTATATAATGCTCACTTTTTTAATTGCGGTTTTTTTTTTTTGTTTCAAATTTTCTGTTTTATTGAATCTCTCCCTTAAGGAATTTACAATAAGTGAACAAATCTTAAATCTATTTTCTTAATGGTTAACTGCCAGAGCAGTCAAGCCAATTTTTTTGAGTAGGAGTGTATGATTATATTTAGCTTCGAGCAATGACCAGGGTGTCTAATCTCCTTAGACGGTGATGTCCTCGGATATGTAAGTAAATTTTGATCTAAGCGGTTAGGATGAACGGTTAGTTTAGACACGTATTTGATACTCTGCTTTTTAATTTCGTCACGGACTACACGGATGTTGAGATCTTTGTGGATATTGGAATTACGTATGAACCATGGAGCACCAGTGATGAATCTTAATAATTTCGATTGTCTTCTTTGTAGTTTGTCTATGTTCGAGGCTGAGGCTGTTCCCCTAGAGTTGAATACCGTATGTCCAAATGGGTTTTATTATGACTTTGTATATAAGCACTTTATAGTCCAAACGAAGAGTCGAATATTTATTGAGAAGACAGTTTAACTGAGCAGTTTTTAGATTAATTTGAGTTAATTTAGAATCTATGTGATGTGCCCAAGTAAGACGTCGATCTAGGTGTAATCCGAGATACTTAATCATGATTTTGATGTGGTACTACAGTGTTATTAATGGTTACATTTGGGCAATTTTCCCTTTTAAGAGTAAGGTTACGTGAACACATTTTGAAGCATTCACTTTTATTTTCCATTCATCGAGCCATTTTTCTACATTATGAATGTGAGACTGCAATTGGAAATTTGCGATTTTGGGATTTTGATGGACGCTCATAAACGCCGTGTCATCAGCAAATGTAAAAGTGTGAGTAAGTGGATGAGTTGGCATATCTGCGTTGTAGAGAATATAAAGCAATGGGCCCAGTATACTACCTTGCGGGGCTCCAGCACAAATTGTCCTACTTGATGATTGACAATTTTTAGATTTTACTTTGAACGATCTTTGTAAAAGATACCTTTTTAGTAGTTTGTGGGTATTGGATGGCAACAGAGCTATTATTTTATATATAAGACCGTTATGCCATACTCTGTCGAATGCTTGAGAAATGTCTATAAATAGAGCGGAGCAGTATTGTTTGGCTTCAAATGTCATCCTAATGAGAGTAACAATGCGGTGGACTTGTTCTATCGTGCTATGTTTTTTTTCTAAAACCAAGTTGATGCATGGGAATTAATTCATTTAGCCTCCATGTGGGATGATAACTCGTTGTAAAGGATTTTTTCAAAGAGTTTTGATAGCACCGATAATAAACTAATTGGCCTATAAGATGTTACAAGACTTGCATTTTTTCCAGGCTTGGGAACCATTATTATTTTCGAAATTTTCCAAGAAGCAGGGAATACTCCAGTACGTAATATAGCGTTGAAGATAAACAAAACAATTTTAAGCGCACCATCTGGTAACTCACAAACCATTTTTGGAGTAATCCTGTCTAGGCCAGGAGACTTTTTCACATCGAGGCTCTTTACGTGTTCTTTTAGAGTAGAGAATCGGATTTTTATAGGAGAGGACATTATGTCGTTTATATGTGGGAGATTTATTGATGAGGTTGTAGCATTGGGAGTAAACACTTTTTCTAAATGATCAGCAAAAGTTTCAACCTTCTCAATGCTGCTTTTAGCCCACGCTCCATTTTCGTTGCGTATGGGTGCTTCATAATTTGTGGGATGTTTTAGCTTTTTTGAAGCCTTCAACAAATTATAGTCTGCATTTTGTGTTGGTTCTAAATTTTGTAGGTAAAATTTAAGGGATGACTCCTTATTTTCCTTCAAAACACGATTTAAATTTCTTTGACATTGTTTGAGTTTACTTTTAAGAGCAGGGGATCTTGTTTGTTGCCACTGTCTACGAATATTTCTTTTTTCTATTACGAGATCTTCAACTCTTTTTGAGGTGCTGAAATCGCATCTCTTTCTGTTTTGAGATTTTGGAGTAGCCACTATTACTGCTGAGGAAAGTGTATTAGAAAACTGATCTATGGCTTCTTGGATTTCTTCCCCGGTTTTTAATGAGAGGGTTTCGGGTAAATGAGAGCTGATATACATTTTGTATTTGAGATAGTTCGTTCTTCTATTGGGAAAGTGATTTGTTTCCATCACTAAGATAGGATTGGATGTGGCCAAACTAATAACAGTTGTAGAGTGATCAGATGACAGGTCTAGATAAGATATCGATATGTGCTCTCGTTTTATGTTTTTTATAACTACGAAATCAATTAGGTCCGGGATTTTATTTAAGTCTGAAGGCCAATAAGTAAGCTGACCGCCAGAGACCACATCAAGCTTTGATGAATGTATTGCATTTAGTAGTTGTCGTCCTTTTGGATTAATGAGTCGGGAACCCCAATACGTGTGTTTTGCATTGAAATCACCGGCTGCAATGAATTTATGACCAAGTGTAGAGAAAAAACTTGTGTATTGTTGTTGAGTTATTTTGTGTCTAGGAGGACTGTAAATCGACAAAATTGTTATGTTGACATCTGTCAGAGTTAGGGATGTAGCTTGTATGTATTCAGTTTTGTGCTCTTGTAATGGGAAGTGTCTTACTCTGTTACTAATTATAATAGCAGCACCACCACATGCTCTGTTACTAGGGTGTTTAGTGTCATATGTCGAGAAATTGTTAATTCTAAAGCAATTTTTAGAAGTGAAGTGGGTCTCAGAGACTAATAATATGTCGATATCTTGTATTTTAAGAAAATATTCAACTTCTCTTTTGTGTTGGCTTAAGCCGTTGGCATTCCAGAAACAAATTTTTAATGGGATCATTTTTTTCCAAGATGGCTTGCATAAGCATGCCTTGATTTCTAAGCATTTCTTGCATCATTATTTGCATATTATTAATAAAGTTATTCATAGTGTTCACAAGATTTTCGATGGAGACTTCTAGAGGATTTCTCTGAGAAGAGGTTGAAGGTCCCTGCGTGATACTAGCGTATGAAATATTTTCATCAATAGACGATGTGCTGGATAGTACTTGGGATGGGTTATTATGATTAGTTTTGATTGTTTGGGAACTAGGAGTAGTGTAAGGAATAGTGTTGGTTAGTCTTGGGAAGTTGGCCATCTGATATTGATTTTATTCGTTTTTGTAACATGGTTTTTTGAATTTGACTATAAACTGGACATCCTCTATAATTGGCCGTGTGGTTTTCACCACAATTGCTACATTTCTTTAACGAAGGATCAGATTTTGGGATTGTACAATTTAAACTCTTGTGAACTTCACCGCATATTACGCATACTGAAGGCAATTTACAATATCCTTTTGTGTGGCCGAATTCTTGGCAGTTTAGGCATTGGGGTAGGCCATTACGTTTCCGGGGCTCTTCTACAGATATTCTTCTGTGAAGAAGATAACACAAGTTATACATTGGGTGTACTTCATTCTTTTTTAGTTTACTTGATTCAAAAGCTATTTTCTATTTCTACTCTAATTGCGGTAATCAACAAATACTAATTGTTATTGTTTAACTGCAATTGTTTTAACAAGATAATTTTTCTCCGCTATTAGTCTCACTTGTAGATGGCGCTATTTTGTCATAATTTTATTAAATAATAATAAAATAGGCTATATCTAGGAAAGTAACCTAGACAGAGCTAAGTGGACCAAAATCGTTATTTCATAGGTACGGAGTAATCTTTATTAACCACATATACAACCGGGAATAAATAGTGACCTGTCTCTGAGCAGATCAGGTGAATCCGAAAAGTCGCTTTTAAACGAAATTTTAGCATACATTTTAGCTAAAAACTCTGTTGATTAAGCTAAATTCTTAGCTAATTAACCTAGCATTGTATATGTATTTAACAAAGTAGTTAAAATGAATAACTAACTTTTTTTAGCTAAAACTTGCGAAACCTAAAATTAGTTGAATATGATTTTACCTGAAAACAGTATTGCCATATATTTTTTAAGAAAAACTGTTTACAAAACCTGTTTTTTGAAAGAAAAACTGTTTTTTCCAAAATATATTAAAAAAAAAATTGATACTTAGAACTAAGTATGACACCTTCACAAAAAATTTTCCCATATTGGACACATGTTGCTTTTTCAGTAAAGCACTTTTAAACGACTTTACCTTTTTACTGGATTAAGAGAATTAAAAACCCATGAAATAATTTAAGTTCTAATGACAATCATAAATTAAAAAAATAACAACTTCTTTTAATATCAATCATAAATTAAAAGAAGTTTTTATTCAACGTTACCAATTTTTTATTTAAAAAAAATCAATTTGTACTTTTTTATTAGACACTTTCTAAAATATAAATTAGACTAAACTTTCATATTAATAATTTGATTAGCAAATGCAGACCTTTATTTGTGCGCTGAAAAATATTTCATAAAAAATCTGTCCCATCTCAACATCAGTGTTCTAAATAAATAAAATCGAAAATATTCTGAAATGTAGTTTGTTTTCACTTCAAACCTAATTAATGAAAAAAACTTTAAATGCAAAATTTAGTTAAAATATGCTCCTATGCTCCTTATAGGAACGACGGGAATATATATATATATATATATATATATATATATATGTATGCACAGCGCATAGTCCAGAGACATTTATTCGTTCCCCCCGCATAGTTTAGGGACATTTCCTTACTTTGGGGACTGTCCCCAAAATTTTCGCGCCTTTTCATACATCTAGCGTTTAAGATGAGGACAATTTTTTCTATACACCGCATATTTCGGCGACAATTTTGGGCGTGTCCCTAATGTATGCGCTGTGCATACATATATATATATATATATATATATGTATGCACAGCGCATAGTCTAGAGACATTATTCGTTCCCCCCGCATAGTCTAGGGACATTTGCTTACTTTGGGGACTGTCCCCAAAGTTTTCGCGCCTTTTCATACATCTAGCGTATTAGATGAGGACAATTTTTTCCATACGCCGCATATTCCGGCGACAATTTTGAGCGTGTCCCTAAAGTATGCGCTGTGCATACATATATATATATATATATATATATAAATTCTATAATTTAATACAGCGATCCCATAAAAAAGTAGCTTTAAAAAAACCCAAGTGCTTTTAAATGCCAATTGTGGTATACCTACCTTCATATTGTACTTTAGCAATAATTTTTGGAGGCATATTTTTATACATCGAAAGTTCTGAGCTTTGTTTATATATTTGTAAAAAATCAATTCTGAAAAATTAAATAATTAATTAAAAAAAAAAAAAAATATCACAAACTTATGTTTAAATTTAAATCTACTTTGTTTGGCACAATATGAAAGTTTTGTTGTATTTTGCACTGAAACCTTAAATTTTAGTAAATACAAATAGTTAATGGAATATGAAAAACTGTGAAAACTGCATGAATTACAAAAAAAATGTTTTTTCATGAGAAAACTGGAAAACTGTTAAGCATCACAAAAAACTGGAAAAACAGTTAAAACTGGCTATATGGCAACACTGCCTGAAAGTTCTTGTGGCTCAATTTCAGGTACTGTTTTCTGTTGTAACAGAATTTTCAACTATTTGTAAATTGTGGATACAATTCTTACCACTTGCGAAAACTCGATTTGGAAAACTCTTGCAAACCTGTTTATTCTTTTATGATAACGAAAAATTACACTTTAAGTTAGTTTTTTTTTCAATGACACAATAAAACCAAGAAATGTATCCATTGTATCCTGTTGCATGAATATGATAAAACTGTCAAATGTCATCGAGTTTAATTTCCCATGTCACTATTTTAAAAAAGTTTCAACATGAATGCAAACGTTTTTATTACTTTTATTGTGTCGTTTCAAAAAAATTGTAATATTAATTTTCGTAAACATGAAAAGTGAATAACAAACAAGTTTTATAAAATTTTCCAAGTCCGACTTATGTAAACGGTAAGAAATATATTCACAATTTTTATAAATCTAATTGATTCTTAAAACAGATATGATAAATAAAACAAAAATGTTAAAAATAAAATTTTCATAATATTCCCTAAAGTAGACATTTCATAAATTTTCTTATTTTTTGGATTTGTTTTTTTAGTTTTATATATATATTTTTTAATAATTCTTAAAATAATTCACGCATCCCTTCAATTTTTCCTGTCTATTTTGGAAAATTTTAATATTTTTAACAACAAAAAATATCGTTTATTTGCCCCAACTAAAATAGTTACATTACATATGGTAACCCCTTTAGCAGCTTTAAACGACACATTAAACATTTTAATAAACAAATAATTAATTTAAATAAAATTTTTTTGTCAACTTTACTTCATATTCTAAATATTTTATTGACGAAATGACCCCAAGATGGACAAGGCATTGTGTATAAAATGTTTGCATAAGGTACCAAGCAGCACCTCATGCTTTCTGTCTTTGTAGTGGTTTGTATACATACATAGATGCAGTTTTCTACGCATACTCGAAGATAAAATATCTGCTAGTTTTTCTACTGCAAAGACAATATCATTTTTTGTTTGGAAAAATTCGTGATCATTATTTTGTTGAGTAATTCAAGTTATTGAAATTGGCGATTTCATTTGCATTTGTTTATCGCAAAACGATATTTAAAAAGATTTTAAAACAAAAAGATCTTAAAAATTTACTTTTTTTTTTTAAATTTGAATTTTATTGAAACTTAAAATTAAATATAGAAACGAAGCATACGCCAAAGAAGTTTTTTTTTAATTAAAAAGAGATCCAGAGTCCTAGTTAATGTCGTGGGTATATTAGATAAATGAAACATAGTTACTTAAAAGTATCATTATTTGACTCAATGAGATATCCTAATGCAAATTTTATAATTTGTGATTAAACATCTGTTATTTACTTATATCGCACACCTAGTTCAAAAGTGACTTACTCAAAATTTTAATTTTCGGGTTTATATGCTTAAACTATGCACAATACACTTGTTTATCTATAAAATAATATCAGTATATTTTGTTGTTGTTAACTGTTGCTAAAAGCAGTTATGTCTTTCTTTATGTTTCCATTGGTATAAAGTTGCAAATATTTTTTTTCGATTTCTGAAAAATGAAAAATTTTGAGTTGAGTCACTTTGAACTAGGTGTGCGATATGTACGCATGATTGTTCCAATACTTTTTTGTATAATTGATAACTGACACACATATTATTGGCAAACTTTTCTTTATACAAAACGTATTAAAAGTTTCCATAACCGCGATTTGGGCGTCATATAATTAAATTCTACATAGACAAAAGAAATTTTCACATCGTCTAAATTTTTAAAACAAATCCGCAATATTTTGATAATTGCACAGCTAACAGTTGAAAAATATGCACCTAATTTATACACACAAAAAAAATTTATTTCATAGCTAACTAAGAGATGATGACAGAGCAAATATGGACAATGACCCAACTAATTTTGACTACTAGCAAATAATACGGATTAATAAAAAAAAAGTCGACCTTCGATATATTTTCTTATTTTTTTAATGTTTTTTTTCCCAGTCTTAGTCTTTTTTAAAATGGTTTTTGGTTCACCTTATCTCTTCAGGTTTATTTGCGAAAATTTGCAACATGTTTCACAACAAAAATTTGTTGTTTGTTTACCACAATTAAAAAAGTTAGCAATACATATGTTAAGTAGCTTTAAACTATGCAAAAAACTTTTTAATAAACAAAATTAAGATATATTTTAATTTAAATAAAAATTTTTGTCGATCATACTTCATTTTCTAATATTTTTATATTTTGTTTACAGATTTTTTTAATTTATGTCCCCTAATCTGCACCATATGAAAATAGTTATAAAATTTTTTTTAAATTTGTTCACATAAAAAAATGATCTGTTGCCGAAAAATTTCCAAGAAATGGACATATATGTTGATGTTTTGGATTTGGATTTGGAATATTCCATTTTTTTATATAGCCCAAATATCAGGTGTAGTGGCAGATCAGTTAACATTCCCTTATAATTGTACTTTAAATTTTAATTTTTAGAACTCTTTAGGTATTCCTAATGAAGTTAACTTACATGTCTATACAAACTTTTTGCCTGTATTTTTTAGTGATTGTTTAGCAACATTAGGTGGCATAGCACTTGAACGTGGTGTAGTAACTCTTGGTGTTGTTCCCTGCTTCTGAGTGTTGGAACGTGGAGAATTGGAACGAAAGCCAAATGACGTGGATGTAGGTAACAACTTTGTCGGAATTGCACTACCAGCAACAACACCTGACACCGTACGCTTATTAGAGGAAATTGAAGATCGTGTGGGAGTTGTAAGAGATCGTGGGCTTGATGGGATTATGTTTTCACGAGTTTGTATAAAATCCTTTTCGTAAACGGGATCATCATCAAACATTAATAGCAAACGTAATTTTTTACAATTATTATCCAAAAATTTCAGAGCTTTAGTTAAAGCCTCCCTTTTGAATTCAGATTTTTGTTTATTATATTGATCAGAAGGACGATATAGTTGTCCAGATGTTTGAAGTGTACTTTCCACTATAGAATGGATAAAATCAAGTTTTTTGGATACCTTTAATACCAAAATACTTGTACCATCTGGTGTTATCAATTCTTCAGGTTTTATAATACGTGGTACTTGCAATAATCGCACTTCTGATTTAGCTAAATGCAAACTACGTTTACCTATAGCTTGTATACGCTTTTCGGGTTTAAATACTTCGTCCAATGGAATACACTTCTTCGTGGTTTTAGCATATTTTTTAAAAAGTTAATGGTTCCCATCAATACTGTTATCAAAGTCATGATACCTATCAAAGAATATATCACCAGCCAAAGTGAAACATTAGTTTTAGATTCTGCAGCAAAACGTGGTGCCATCTCGATATAATCATTCACAATATCCAAGAATAATGCTTGACAATCATGTGTAGATAGACGGTTTGGCTCAATGTTAATGGTTGTCATTTTCGATAAAAGTTCTGTGCTCCTTTCGGGAAATATAAAATTCTTAACAGTTGTCCATATACAGGATGATGGTGGTTGGACATTGTTGAATAATTCGACACAGTGTTTTGTTGCCTGGCGGAACCATGAAACACATGTTTTACCCAATTCTAAATCCGGATGTGCCACACATAAATGTTCCATATAGGTATAGGGATACTGAAAAGTGAATAATATAAAAATCAGGA